>JAIUZE010035471.1:0-11417 GCA_022085475.1 Heliosperma pusillum | reverse complement strand
CGAGTCTCTCCTTGGATACACCGTTTTCATGCGGTGTTCAGGGAGGAGTCATTGTGATACTATACCACAATCTTTTAGGTGTGAATCAAGTTCATTGTTCAAGTATTCACCACCACGATCGGATCGTAGGGTTTTAATCTTTTTATTCAATTGGTTTTCTACTTCATTTTGAAATTCTTTGAATTTTTCAAAAGCATCACTTTATGCCTCATCAAGTAGACATATCCATATCTACTCAAGTCGTCGGTAAAAGTAATGAAGTAGTGATAACCACCTCTAGCTCGGATAGTCATTGGACCGCATACATCCGTGTGTATAAGTCCTAATACTTCACTTGCTAGTGTCCCTTTTCCCGTAAAAGGGGCACGAGTCATCTTGCCTAGAAGACAAGAAAAGGATTCGGCATACGCCATAAAAGATTCGTAATCGAATGGTTTGAGTACTTTAGATGAAAAAAGTCTCTTTATGCGTCGTTCGTTTATGTGCCCTAAACGACAATGCCAAAGGTATGATTGATTAGGTTCACCTGTTTTGAGCTTCTTGTTTTCTACATGATAGACCTCTTTTGCAATATCTAGAACATAAAGACCTCCAATAGAAATGGCCTCGCCATAAACCATTTCATTTAAAGAAAAAGTACAACGATTGTTCTTAATACAAAATGAAAGAAAAAAAAAACCTCCATGTCTAACACGGAAATGGAGATAATGTTCTTGGTAAGAGTTGGAAAACATAATAAGCAATTATTTAAATACAACTCTTTAAAAAACCATTAGGCAAAAGAAGAAACGTAGGGTGCCCACGGAAAAAAACTGCGGCTACCTTAGCTCCATTTCCCATGCGTAAGTCCACGTCACCCTTGGCTAGTGCTTGCACGTCCCTCAGCCCCTGTACATGAGTACAAAGGTGAGAACCACAACCGGTATCAAATACCCAAGAAGATGTACTAGCAAAGTTAATATCTATCATATAGAGTGATGAAAGAATTTTACCTGACGTTGTCACACAACCGTCTTTCTTGTCTTTCAAGTACTTGGGGCAATTGCGTTTCCAATGCCCTTTGCCATTACAATAATACCAATCCGCCTCCGCGTGTTTGTTGACCTTGGGCTTGGCCTTGTAAAAGACCTTGCCCTTTCCCTTGCCGGATTTCTTGAAAAGAGTCTTACCCTTTCCCTTGTCCTTCCTTACCCCACGGTTCATGTTCTTCATTTTTATGGAAAGAACATCCTTGGGTTCACTCCCACTAGCCTCCATGTACCTCTCGCTTGGGTGAGGAGTGAATGGAGTCATGGAAAATCTTGGCCATGCCATTCTGTTTAGTTCACCCTAAAATGGGGTGACTTAGGTGAGAGTGAAGAAGGATCTTACCCACCACCCAAATTCTCGGAATTTGTGCACCCTTAGACGCTCTAAGGTGTTCCGCGTTGCTCAACCATTTTGAGCACGTGTGGGCAACTTTTTGGCCCTTTGAAGACGTGTGTCAAAGAATTTTAGTAAATAGCCTCATAGTGGAGAATTGAGGGGCTTGCGAAAACACGAAAAGTGATCATCGTGATATCGCATATGCATTGAGAGAGATCAATTGGAGTTTGAGTTTGGGTGAGATTGACCAAATCAAGACATTCTTGACGTCATTAGCAACCTTCAAATAAAGGTCATATTCGGCCCGAACCACCGCGGACGATCTAGACGCGGGTTCGGTGGGGGGGCTCTTCAACCAAGTAGCGAAGCACGTTATCAGATAACGCTGCGCTCTTGATCGTTGACTCCCATTCAACGAAGTTACTTCCGTCATCCTTAAGGACACACTTGTCCATGACGGACCTCAACCATGAGTCTTTACCCAAGGATGCAACGATTGATGATGTTGACATTTTGCGAATATGGTAACTACAACATAAAGAAATATATAAACATTCATTGTTAATTTACTTGAAAAAACATTTTAAAAAGTTTAGCATTCATATAATGACCTCTCACTAAATTATATAAATGATTCCAAGACCCATTTTTTAAATAAAAATAGTCATCGCATGCTACTTTTACCTAGAAATGGTAAGTCGTTATTTGACTAATTCTACCCTTAGAACTCTTGGTTGACGGATTTCAACTAAATCCATCTCCTAGTCCCAAGATAACGCTTATCTCGTTGAGTCCAATCCAATTTAGCTTGTGATCGTATCACCCTACTTACCCGAGGTAAAAAGGGACCCACGAGCGTGGTAGCCCTAATGAACACGGGATTCATAGGTGTTATTAATTGGTAAGGCTAATCTCAATTTTTTTAAACATGCGAGAGATCTTGTCAATTTAGTTATTAATTCCCTATAAGTGAACTAAGTCGGTGAATTGTGAATAACGTTGAATTGACAATAACGGTAAATAAAATGCATGTGTGACGATTTTGGCATGAGCGGAAATAAAGCAGGCAACCAAGCAACAATAAAATCCTAGTATGGCCACCTAGCTAATCAAAATTAACTAGATAGTTACAAATTCGGAAACCAACTCCTTGGTCCCTTGCCTCTTCACTTGGAACACCTTCCAAAATGGCACCGTCTTGAGGGAGTCACCGGTCTTCATAAAAAATAATTACAAATATACAAATATACAAATTCCTATTATACATTTATTCTATAAAAAAAAATTATTAAATTATACAAACCGGCGATACGAGATCGCAATAAAATTACAACCAAACCGTTATTCCCTTACATTACGGGTAATAACGATTAAAAATAACTAGGCCATACTAGGTACAAACTTTGCATAAATTATTAAATAAATGACATTCATTCATTCAAACATAAAAAAAATAAATTGCTGCAAAATTCATGCCAAAATCGTCCTAGATTCAATTTATGCTCATTGTAGCTCGATTTTTTTCCGGGATTTATTGATTTTTAACCATTAAAAATCACTATCAACATTTAAATCGCATTTAAATTCAAAATAATTAACTAAACTGATTTAGAACTCAAAATTAGTCACTACTAATTTTGTTGGTCATTAATTAGATTGATTTGATTTCATTTGCTAAATATTACGGTTTAATCATAACAATTATGAAATAAAAACAAAATAAAATATAAACATCATAAAATTTGAAACAAAAAATTTTGTACATTCTGGAAAAATTCCAGGAACTATAAAAATAAAAAACATTTGCTCAAAAAATTTAAATTAATTTTATGAACAAATAGCTTTGTATTTAATGGTTTTATCAAATAAAAACATTAGATATAGTAACACAGTGAAACAAATTATGAAATTTCACCAAGAGTATCAACATCAGAATGTAAAATGTACAAAAAAATTTCAAGACCAGAATTGGACGTTTCAATTTTATGAACATTATAATCTCATATTATCGACTTTTATCGTATAAAAGTCAATGAACATGAAATACATAAGTAAAAGTCACGAAATTTTACATACAATATGTAATAAATGCATGTGAGATCATATTAAAATTTCATGGCCAGAATCAACATGCAACTATTTTTTAGTTAACTTTTAACTCATAAAATGCATGTTAACTCGGTTTAAACGCCAAAAATCAAAATAAATAGAAAATTAATCCCTAAAATCACGAAATTTGACCACAAACATTTTGAGGTCAGTAGGTATACATGCACCAAAAAGTTTTGTCAGAATCGTATTTTAACTCAAAATCTTTGATTTATTAGTTATCTTATAACTTTAATAAAAATGTCCAAAATGAACATGCATGCTACAAGCTAGCTCTGATACCACATGAAAGTCCATAGACCTTAATTATACTCTTCTAATTAGTTGCTAAATTACTTGTTAATTTAGTATTTAATGATCTATGTAACATGCATGTAAATATAAAGACATTTATATAAAGAAAGAAATTTCCTCACATTGATATGGAAAATATAAGGGCACAACAAGAACTCCTTCTTGTTGTTCTTGAGCTAATAATATGGATGAACACAAATAATCTCCAAAGTAGAAGATCTCCTCTAAGTTGCACCAAGATTAATCCAAATAATCTACACTTATTATTAACTAGATAATAAGATAGATATTATTCTACTAATATTATGACTATATTACTACACTAGTAATACTTAGTAAATATTAGTATTTGAGAGTTTATAGTGAGAAGAAGAGTTTTAGAGAGAAGTATGACAATTGCACAAAATGAAGTAAGTAAAAAATGAACACAAAATGCTCATTATATAGGCCATTTGGCCGGACCTTGTAGTCCACATTTGGACTATTATTTTGTTCAATTTGATCACATGCATTAGAGTGGAGTGTTGTAGAAAAGATGATGATTGTTTTATACTTGTTATGTCACTTTCAAATGCTAACTAAAGAGTTACAACAAGAACAAAATCATCACCCTTGTAACTACATCATAACCGGCCACAATTGGTCTAGTTAGGTCCATTTTGATTTTTGATATTTGTCTCACAAATACTTATTGATCATATGGTTAATTATCTTGTATAATTAAGTGTTAATTTGATCATATAACAATTATATGACTCAATTAAATAAATAATATGTACTTAACATTTTAAGTAATATTTTACCATTATATCAATATATAATGGGTCCCACAATGCTTAGTTAATTTATTTTACAACTCCTTGTAAATATAATTAACTAATTACCTCTATCTCAAAACCTCAACTAATTTAGTAATTTAACGATTAATTACTAAGTTAAATCTTATTTAATCGTATTAAAATAAGATATAAATTTATTAGTCAATTATCGCATAATTGAAAAATAAGTTTAATCGAATTTGAGTTCTTAACTCAATTTCTAATAATTAACTCTCGTACATATCGAATATATGTAATGTACTAATTAACTGTATCGTATACAAATAATTAGTTACTATTTGGATTTCATCCTTTAGGTGTGACCGAAAGGGATCAGTTGATCACCGCCGTCAAACGACAATAACGTCAAACTCTAGTCAGCCAACCGTTATTGATTTACGTTAATCAACTGACTAATCATATATATAGTCAATAAATATCCCAATTATATTCCTTAATAAGATTTATTATGTGGCGCACTATTGTGGAGGACACCTACTCCAACACTACCGTACTCTGTAGTTTGCTAATTCATCCCATCATATTTTAAGCTTTGTGTAAGATTCCACAACTGACATATTACCTTGCTCTTAGCTATTGAACTTTGGCGCATTACCTGCCAATTAATCTGGAATAGGGAAAATAAACTTAATTGTAAATAGACTTTGTTAGGGCGAACTAAGGGAGGATTTGTTGCAACATTACTTTGCCAATTATGAGCAATTGATTATTACAAGCGCTCTATGTAAACTAACCAGCTCGGGAAAGGACTGGGCTAGTGGTCAACGAATACGATGTATTATTTATAGTGGTCTCGGGAAAGGACTGGGCTAGTCCACAAATCAGAAAAAATAAGGTCAAGAGGTCCGTCGGTTTTGAATGAAGAAACAGAAAAAGTAGTTTTTTGCTTTTTGAGAGATTGCAAGCTTGACAGTGTGAAAAATCCAAAATAACAGAAGGTAAATTTTTATTAATCATCTTGATTACATCATAACTGGGATGACCTACCTTATGATGCCAAGAGATTGAAGCGGTGCCTTGCACAGCGGCATAGACGGTTGATTTCATGGGATACCACTCGTACACTCTGTTGTTAACGCGACCCTGGAGGAGGGTTTTCCCCGTCGATATTTCCTTTACAAGAAACAAATCATGTGAGAAAATTACATAAGCGTGGTTGTCTTTGCATAATTGAGAGATAGACATTATATTTCGTGAGATATTGGGAACATGCAAGACGTTATTAAATTGAAGCGGTTAAAAAGAGTAAATTTACCAATATTGGCAATGGGGAGTGCCACCCATATCCAATTAGAAGGTCATCCAAACCGGTATAGGGAGAGTGGAATGCAAGAGTGTCCAAGTCATGGGTTATGTGGTGTGACGCCTCGCTATCAAGGAGGAACACTGGGTTCGGGTTTGGTGGTCCTTGGGTAGCTGCGTGGGCCTGAGGTTGATGCGGCTGCTGCTGGCGGTTGGTTGGTGGTTCCGGGAAGACGATATTTGGCAAGAGTCAGCGAAATAGAGAGTAATGGGCAATAACATGACCCGTTTGTCGACACCATTGGCATCGACCTTTGAATGGTTTCAGATATGGGTTTGGATTTTGGTGAGTAGGTTGTTGATTGGTATAGCTGCTTGTTGAGATCTTTTCCCATATGTGTGTGAGGGGTATTGTCCCACATTGGTAGAATAATAGTGAATGGACTAACTTGTAAGGAAGTGAGCTACTCCTCCTATTACCAATTGGTTTTAGGATGGAACCTCACTTGCTTATGGGCCGGTCTCATGCACCTAATTCTATAAGCCCGCTGCGGAGGACTCAACAAATGGTATCAGAGCCGACGGTTCGGCTTGAGACCGCAAGGTGCGATGTGGGGACGGTGCTCGAGATGACACGGAGTAGCGTCGTGGTTGCGGAGTAGCACCACCGCTGAACTCTCACCGTTGGTCGACCAGAGATGCGGAGTAGCATCGTGCGGAGTAGCCTGGTTGGCTCGACACGGGGTCGTGTCGGGTGCGAAGTAGCGCTAAGTGAGGGGGAGTTTCGGCACACACATGTGAAAGGGAAAGATTGTTGAGGTCTCTTCCCATATGTGTGTGAGGGGTATTATCCCACATTGGTAGAATAATAGTAAAGGAAGGAAATGAGCTACTCCTCCTATCACCAATTGGTTTTAGGATGGAACCTCACTTGCTTGTGGGCCGGTCTCATGCACTTAATTCTATAAGCCCGATGCGGAGGACTCAACACTGCTTGTGTAGTTTGTGGTGTAATTATTGTAGTTGTTGGTGTGGCGAGGATAGCCACGGTGGTTATTATTGGACCGATAAGCCGGGTTTGCGGAAGGTGCAAAATGATTTGTAGTTGATGTTTGACAGTAAGTTCGTGGTGGAGCAGTTTTTCGTGTAACGCCTCGAATGAGATAGGTGTATCTCGGGCGCGCACCGTGTCAATGACAGGTTTATAGAGGTCGTAATCCAAGCCTTTAAAGACTTTAGCGACGACGTCCTCCGGATAAAGGGTCTTGCCCATAAGGGCCAATTGATCAACGCATGCTTTGATTTGGTGCATATACTCGGTTATGGTTTGATCCGTCGTCTTTACGATAGAATCAAGTCTTTCTTTCAGTTGGAGTATATGAGCGCGGGATGGGTTGGCGTAGGTATGGGCAAGAATGTCTCATGCCTCCTTGGCGGTTTTTGCGCGCACAATGAGAGATTGGAGCACGGAGGAAATCGTGCCTATGAGGGCACCTAAGATCAACCCGTCCTGTTTTAACCAAGTCAGGTAAGCCGGGTATGGTTTCTCGTGGTTGTCATTATCAAGAGTTGTGGCAGGTGGTGGTGACTGGGGGATTGCTTTGCTGTTGATTTGATTCTTTGTGTGTGTAAGATTGTTGCTGTTAATACATATCATATCAGAGTTTAGTCTTATCGAAACAATCCTGCACATTTCGTAGGTATTTGCGGGGATTTCCTAAGTCCAATTCCTGCAAACAATTGAGATGCCAAATACCCATTTGATAGAGGCAGCATATAAGGACATTTGTGATAACTAGAGTATTTTCTTCAGAGACAGAAATGATTGTAACTAACTCGAGGTCTCAATTACACCTGACAATCTTGTATCGACAGATATTTAAGCGAGCTATGAACTGCCTGAAGACCGCTTGACAGACTTGTTACTTGCATATCCCCCTTAACGACCGCAGATCCTCAAGATAAACAATTAGCCTGACGTTATTTAGAACAACAACATATGTGAGGCTTTGTACATGATCCAGATGCAAGACTGGTAGATTCAACAACGCTCATATTGCGGCTGGAAATGTTTTGAGAAACGCTATATTTATTCTACATATTAAACATTACAGCGTACATCTTTTCACTTAATGGATCTAATTTTGAACGTGGATACATAAAAAAACATTCGAACATCATCATCATCTGGTAATATGAGCAACAAAAGAATCCAATTCCAAGGAAGACGCACCACCTTTAGCAACGGATCCTCGAACAACCTCACCCATTTCGACAGCTCTCTTTCTAAGCTCCTCTCCTTCCATTGATGCCATCATTCTTGTTATTACATCCTCTATAGTACTTGACATGACCAATTGATGATTGCTTCCGAAATCCCTGACCACTATCCCAACTCGAAGCAGTTCCGACACTAAAAACGCATTCTTAGGCTGCTCAGAGTGCATCGGCCATGCTGCAATTGGGACTCCCATGCTGATACTCTCGATGCACGAGTTCCATCCACAGTGACTCATAAACCCGCCTGTCGAATCATGAGCTAGTATCTCAACCTGTGGGGCCCATTCTCGTATCACCATTCCCCTCTCTCTATTCCTCTCTTCCCACCCTTGAGGTAACCCCGCCTTCCTTATTCCGCCATCCGCTAAAACATCAGCTGTATCTGCTTTTCTTATAACCCACATGAACTTGACCCCGCTTCTTTCTAACCCTTGTGCCAGCTCAGCGTTCTGCTCGTCACTCACTGACGTGGTGGATCCGAAAGAGATGTATAAGACACTGTCTTTCCCTTGTTTATCTAGCCATTCTAGACATTCATGCCTTTGATTTTCCGATCCGCTGCTCTTGAAGTCAACCGGATTGAAAGGCCCGATTGCAAAGTGGTTGATCTCAGAACCCCCTGTTGAGGTTAATTTCTCCAACAGCTCGACGAATCTTCCTTCTAACGCCCTGGAAGTGTTATACAGCCTACCGCGCTCCAAACCCAGATACGAAAACTGTTGATGAACAAACTCCATGACCTCTGGCGGAATAAACCCGTCATCACCGGGGATACGGGTCGTGTCTATATCGGAGAGATGTAACTGAAAGGGCTTGTGAGAGAGTCCATCCCAGAACATGAAGAACAAGCTGAAAGCAGAGATGCCGAAAAAGGAGTAAGATTCAGCATTGGGGACAATAGCCTTAACATCCTGGACTACAGAGGCCATATTACAATCATGTATAACTACGATTCTCTTAAACTGAGGGGAGAGCTGCTGCAAGAGGTGACAAAAGGGAAGGCGGAGATGGGCGGAGGCTTGGAAAACAGGGATCAGATGAGTAGGGAAGAGGGAAGTGGAGTCGGGTTTCGAATCGGGTTCGGGGATTGGAGGGAGGTTGAAGCCGTGGAAATGGACGAAAGAAGAAGAAGAAGAAGAAGTAAGGTTACGGAGGGTGACTTGGCGGATGAGGGTGGATGAAGCTGCGTAGTGAACAGGGATATTGTAAGATGCGAGGATGTGAGAGAGCTGTAGAAGGCTGTTTAGGTGGCTTTGTTCTGGGAAGGCTACCATTATTACTGCTACTTCACTAATACCTTCCATTTTCTTGTCATCTTCTCATTAATTGATGAAATCATGAAATGATGAGTAAGTCAAAATGCCTCTCCTCCTTAGTCCCTCCCTTATAGAGTTATAGACACCAACTTTGACGAATTAACAAAAGCCAAGGGATATTTCTTCCACCAATTGGTCTTGTTTCAGACGGACCATTTTGGTCTGAAGCAATAAGACGAGATTTTCTAACCACTTTACAGCTAGATATAACTACGGTTGAAAACAAGTTGATGTAAGCTGTGGTTACATTTTATCAAAAGGTGGCAACATAATCCCGCCTTATTTTTCAGACGGAAATGATCTGTCTGAAATAAGAATTTGCGTTTTTTTTAATCACTAATTCTCATTGAAGATGGGGCATGTTCGTTTTCAGTGAAAGCAGGTCGGATATTCTTTCACAATGAGGCAAATGTGAGGACAAATAACAATCCATTTAGTTTCTCACCTAGCTCATTGTAAAAGGAGATCCGTCCTGTTTTCATTAAAAATGAGATAGGGGAATTTTACTCATCATAAGCTTAAGATAGGTCGCTCTATCTTAAACGAGAATTTATAATTTATAAATAGATAATCTCTCATTTTTAGACAAAACATACTCCGTATTATGTTGGTACTATCAAACTTTGTCTTATCTTTGTACATATATGTTTCTATAACCCGTTTTAATCTTAATACGAACATAACTGAAAGTCACTGGTTAGTTATTATCGTATTGGTTTCTCTTAAGACAGTACACATTGTAAAACTGAAATAGGTCAAATACCATTCTACCTACTTTTCACACAAAAAAAGTTTTTGCTAGTCCCTATACACTCAATATGTCTTGCTTAGGACGAGTACTATCTATCTAAAGTTTAAGAAGGGTCAAGTATTATCAAGCGTTAGTAATAAAGACAAAAAATCAATATACATATATATAAAAGAGGCTTTTTTCGATCAATTATATTGGTTATCATCATCTATTTCAGTTTTGGGAAAGTATATTTTAAGATCTTCCAAGATTACGAAAAATATCTTATATAATATCACAACTATTATTTAGGTAAGAAAAATTTTTGATCATCAATATAAAAAAAAAGCATAATGCAAAGCATTTCGAAACTTACATATTTGGATTCGTAGCAATAAATGCTTTCATTGAATTATAAATTTTATATTTTCTTACTACTATATTGATGATAATATAGTATGACTAAAGTATAAGTATGTGAAAAAAAAAAAACTATTTTAAAAAACTATTTTATTATTCTAATACTCCCTCCACATATATTTTCACCTCATTTGCTTTTGGGAGGTCAAAGTTGCCGAACTTAGGCAACTTTGACCGTAAATAAGTTAGAGAATAAAAACTATTAGATTATAAAACAAAAATATTTACACTTATTTTCATGACATCTTTCACAAAAAAAAATCGAGAATAAAAAAAGTAACATATAGACGTCAAAAATACGATCAAAGTGTCGTCTAAGAGGCCGCAATAAAGCAAATGGGTTGAAAATAGGTGTATGGAGGGAGTACTATTATAATAATTTAGTAACAGTCAAGAAATAGTTAATTATTTTACAAAAAAAACTCCGTATATTTTCCCACATTGACAAAAATTATGTAAGTGTGGTGAATATACTATGTATAAATAGTATAATTGTCTCACATCGAAAAATTATCATGAGGTGAATGATCCTACGATTATAAATATGAGTCATCCTTGGAACTTATGTATCCACCCAAAATATTTTGGAACTTATGTATCCACATTGACAAAATATTTTGACCATAAGGCGTAATATTGCCCCTAGCAATTTGGCTAGCCACCCAAGCATAGCCTCCTTGACAATTGTCTTCTTTATGAGGAGGGACCTGGTTGGCAGTAACAACGATCTCTTCTACACGAGGTCCAACCATCTTCATAAGAGACAAAACAAATTAAGTTACTCCTAACAATTAGCATAAACAAATAGACTACAACATAAAT
>JAIUZE010035470.1:0-11697 GCA_022085475.1 Heliosperma pusillum | reverse complement strand
GTTGAAATAAAAGTAATCAGAACTAAACTGAACTGAATAGAACTGAACTAAACTGAACTTAATGAATCTAAACTGAACTTATATGAACTGAATTTAAGTACAAAAGAACATGGCCTAAGAAAATGACATGGTTTAAACTTTAAATCATAGTGGTACTCTAGTTATAAAAGTTTACCCAGGTCTCATAGGAAGGAAGGTTATATACTAACCACCTAGACACTTATATTTACATGTAAAATATATCCGGTTTGGATCTATATTAATGTTCTTCTACAGATCAAGGGGGAGCGAGTGCCCCACCAAAGTTCGCACATGCATGTGTAGATGACTTTATGTTAGTTGAGTATAAATAGAACGAGAGGAGGAAGAAAAAAAGAGAGACGACCGAAGAGCATAGAATAAGAACATTGTTTAGGCAAAAATTGACCAAACCTATTAAATTGTTTGTGGAGGGTCAAAATGATCTACTTTTTTTAGCCTTAATGTGGGGGTGATTTATATGTGATTTGTGATAGAATACGAAGGTAAACTAAGTAAAAGTAATGATGAAATGAATAAAGAAAATAAAGTAAATGAGCAAGGACACACGAAAATGGTGACGCGGAAACTCAATGTGGGAAAAACCGCGGGGGGAGTCGGAATCCCGCCAAATATATGCACTAAAATGTAAAAATACTTTCTCTGGAGGTAAAATGTACGCTCTTGCGGTACTACCAGATTCTGGCAGACTAAGGGTATACCCTGACGAAAATACAAGATATACTCTGATGGAACCACCGGGTTCTGGTGGTACCACATGACTCTAGCGAAACTTAGAGGCGGTTACTGGGGACACAAATATTATGTAAAAGATATTGCTAGAAGTTGGATGATTGACTTGAGGTATGTAGGTATGAGAGTAGGTGTGTTGAATAATAAGATGTGGCATGAGATGTCTTGCTTCATTTGCTTTTATAGTGTGCAAACCCTAGCTGAGGCGCTCCAACGTCTCCCCTGAAAGACCTCACGTTCTTCCTCAAGAACCGCTACTTCTTAGGAAGTTGTTATTGACCACTTCTTTTGACATGTGCTATTAACTTTAGGGATTTAGTTGCTGGCTTTTTCCCGTGCATCTAATATTGGCTTGAACCAAGGGCCACAATTTTCCATGTAATCAATGCTTACTTTTACTTATGCCCAATCTCCTTGTGCCATGCAGGTAAAACAATGCTGATTTTCGCCCATAACAACTGCCCCCAATTTCTCGCCTTAACTTCGTTGAGGAGGGAAATTACTCCTTCAAGAATTGCAGGTTCAAGTAATGTAGGTTCTGCACCCTCCGATTGTTCTGCTGGTATCATTCTACGGGAACGAGTATATGCTGCACGATGCTCTTAAACCTCCTGCTGTGCACCTCTGAATTCTGGTACTCTGTTCTGCTCATTATGCTGGATCATATCCTGTAGTTCTGGCAGACTGATTTCCGCGTCTCCGTACTTCTGCTTGTCTTTTAGTAAAGCCATGTAGATGCTCAGAAGATATATCCTTGTTGTAAGAGGTTTGCTTATGGACGTCGGGTTTAGCGGACGGATGTTGGGGTCCAGCTTGAGATGCTGGTGGACGCTGGAGTCCATCTGTTAGATGCTCTGCAGACATCGATCTGGATGTAGGGGGGTTCTGATGGAAGTTGGGTCCAGCTGGTACCGTCTATGGTTGTCAAGGATGATTCTGGTGATGAGAACCTTTAGAGGAACCTCCCTTAATGTATGTGATACCTGAAAATGTTAATGATGGAACATAGGTGTTCGCGAGAAAATTCGGCAGTGTGTTGGTCCGCACCTACGGGGGTGCAGACGTATTCTGTGTTAGAACCGTTTAGTTATGCTGGTTTCTGTTTCTGAAGTACTTGGTATGTATTTATCGTTTTTAGCATTTGTTTGTATGATTGTCGCTCGTGGCGAGCTTTGTTTGTCGTGCATGCACTGTACGTTGTTTGTTGGCCGTCATTGTCGATAGTCTGTGGCTCTGGAGTCTTTTGTCCTTATATCTGAACGCCACGCTGTGTGAAGGTGTCTATGGTGGTAGTGTAGGGCATTGACCCTTTATTCGCCACGCACACCCTGTTTGTACCTCTGGAAGAGTTTTATGCTAGTCTGGATATGGCAGACAGCCTTACAAGGTTAGTAGGGCTGTTGTACCAAATAATGTAGTCTGCAGGTCATGTATGACCATATGACTGATTTCTAAACTATTGTACTGCCAACTCGCGAATTGTTGGAGAGGGTCCTGCCCCCTGCATGACTTTCACAGACCCACTGTGGAGGGCATGTTGAACAATCTAGGACTCTTGTTAGTCTTTCCCCTAATGAGGATAAACTTGTTAAATATGGGCATATTGCAAAATGTCATTGGTTCCTGCAGCTATATTAGCAGTCCATTTGATTGAATTACCCCGAGATTATGGATCAACACCCTGCTGAATATGCAAAGAGCATGACCTATTCTGCAAGAGGAATGCCTTGATCTTCATGTATTTTCACTCGTCCTGCTGATAGGGTGATCTTCTAGAAGAGTGACCTATTCTGCAGGAACAGTGACTTGTTTGCTTGCAGGGTAAGCGATCCTCCAGATTGAGTAACACCCCTTGCTGGCAGGATGACCAACTGATCGTCGTACAAGATATTAAGTTACACTCTACCTCAGGTGTACCATATATGTTTATGGATTTGTGTCTTCTTCTAATCTAATCGTTTCCATTGCTCTTACTTGCACATCCTCAAAGGTATTGCATGGGTATCTCGTCAATTCTTCGTACAGGTCGGAGTCTGGGAATAGTCCTTGCCTAAAGGCCTCCATTGCGGTAGGAATGTCACATATAGGGATGTGTACCTTCTTCCTATTAAACCTACACATATACTCTCTAGTAGGCTCATCATACCTTTGAATAACGCGATAGAGGTTGCTTGTCTGCTTCTCTAGCATACGACTACTAGCGAACTAGTGGTTGAACGCATTGACTAAGTCCGCAAAAGATGTTAAGGATCTATTCGGCAGATTGACAAACCACTGTAGTGCTGCCCCCGTTAAGGTGGACCCAAAGCCCTTGCACATGCATGACTCTTTCATGGGTCCTGTTACTGTTACCACCACCGTCTTCTATTTGTACTGGTTGATGTGGTCTGAAGGGTCGTCGGTCCCATCGTATAACGTCATTGTGGGTACTTTGAATCCTTTAGGCACATCGATAAGTGATATGCCGTCCACAAAGGGGAAGTATGTGTAACTCTGCGGGGCTGCTCTTTCCAGAGGGCGTGGCATGCCCGATATGTTTTTCATCATGTCTTTGAGTTCCTGGAGCTCTTTGAGCTGTAGTTCCACATGTCCTCCTATTCCTCTAAAGGGTTAGAAACAGGCGGGACGAATCCAAAGGGATTACCTCCTGACGCTGCTCCTACATAGTGTTGTTGTATGGAGTAGGGTTAGTTGGCAAAGCTGCTGGACAGAGGGGTGGCATTGATGATGGACCTGTACTGCTCGTGTGGTACCTTCTGACTTGTGGCACCTGTACTAGAGAAGGAGTTAGCCCCAAGGGAACCACAAGACAAAATATTACCTGGGGTAGCCTGCATGGTGATCAACATGAGAGACCGGTTATGTGTTAGACCTCCAGGTCCAACTGGTTCTGTAGAGCGACTTAGCGGTAGACCATATGGAGTGAATCTGGTAACCGACTCAGGGGGTATTCGCTATTCTAGTCCTCTACATACTGCTGAATCCGGGTGTCAGTAGGTTGCTGCAACTATCTCCTGAACATTTTGTAGGACCGGCACTGGGTGAAGAGGTACCATGACTGCTATCCTTTGCCTTCACATCCAGGCTGTCCTTCTACAAGTTCTCTACGAATTTTTGCATGGTGTTCATTTCATTCTCGATGGCTTGTAGAGTATCTGCATCTGATGGAGTTCGGCATGGATTCCTAGAGGTTCCTCCAGATAGGCTGCTCTGGACCTGCACTCTTGTGCTGAACATCCCTGCTGGTATACCCTCTGCCGGTACCATACTGGGGGTTTCTGGTGGACTCATCATTCCTTCTCTGGCATATTCTAGAGGTACCATGGTGGCCAGGTCTACAGATTTCCGGTAGGCACTCTGGTGGAGTTGACTCGATGATAGTTTGGCTTTAGAAATCGATCAATTTGCCCCACGGTGGGCGCCAAATTGTTTAGGCCAAAATTGACCAAACCTCTTAAATTGTTTGTGGAAGGTCAAAATGATCTACTCTTTTTAGTCTTAATGTGGGGGTTGATTTATATGTGATTTTTGATAGAATATGAAGGTAAACTAAGTAAAAGTAATGACGAAAAAGAATAAAGAAAATAAAGTAAATGAGCAAGGACACACGAAAATGGTGACACGGAAACCCAATGTGGGAAAAACCGCGGGGGGAGTCGGAATTCCGCCAAATATATGCACTAAAATGTAAAAATACTTGCTCTTGAGGTACTACCAGATTCTGGCAGAACTAAGGGTAGACCCTGACGGAAATACAAAATATATTCTGGTGGAACCACCGGATTCTGGTGGTACCACAGGATTCTAGAGGAACTTAGAGGGGGTTACTGGGAGTACAAATATTATGTAAAAGATATTGCTAGAATTTGGATGATTGACTTGAGGTTTGTAGGTGTGAGAGTAGGTGTGTTGAAGAATAAGATGCGGCACAAGATGTCTTGCTTCATTTGCTTTTATAGTGTGCAAACCCTAGCTATGGCCCTCCAACGCCTCCCCTGAAAGACCTCCTGTTCTTCCTCAACAACCCTTATTTTCTAGGTAGTTGTTATTGACCACTTCTTTTGACATGTGCTATTAACTTTAGGGAGTTATTAGTTGCTGGCTTTTTCCCATGCATCTAATATTGACTTGATCCAAGGGCCACAATTTTCCATGTCATCCATCCTTACTTTTACTTATGTCCAATCTCTTTGTGCCATGTGTCAGGCAAAACAATGCTGATTTTTGCCCATAACAAACATTAATTTATATTTTAAGACCGTTTGTCTCACAATAATAAAACCGAGTCTTAGATTCGTGTAGATTAGATTAGTTTCATTTCTTTCTTTAATGTTTCTCAAATGAGTTTGATCTTCTAATAGTTTATTATTACCCGGATTTGAATGAAGATTAAAACTGAAAGATTTAAGTTTATATTCAAGTTCGTATATTTTTCATCTCATCTATATTATTTAGGATTATTTCATAGGAATAATCCATCCTATTGGTGTCCAACTTATATTAATCCATCCTTCATATTAACTCACAATAATACTAACTATCACACAACCTTCTCACCATGCACTCAGGTGAAGGGCTACCTGTCAAACAGGTAAACCCTTTATTTTAGGTCGCTCTCTTACTTCATTGTCTCACTTCTCTGGTTCCCACTTCTTCTTTATCCTCCTAGAAAATCGACACATCAAATCCAACAGCCAAACAAACCCTTCTACCATCACCACCCAATTCCTCTTTTTCGATCATGGACGGACTCCGTACCACCACAATTCACAACCCTACCACTGACGTTGTACACCATTCCTCAAGCCGCCGCTAACATCCGACCATCTGTTGGAGCAAGTGTCCTCCACAATAGTGCATTTATATTATAAATCTCATTTTGGAATATTAGTGGGATGACTAGTATTTTGATACTCCACGTCAGTTGATTAACGTAAATCGATAACAGTCAGCTGACTAGAGTTAGACGTTATTGTCGTATGACGGCGGTAATCAATTGACCCCTTTCGGTCACACCTATAGGATGAGACCCAAACAGAAATCTAATTATTTGTATACGATACATATTAACTAGTACTTTACATATATATTTGATATATGTTTAGTTACGAGAGTTAGTTATTGGAAATTGAGTTACGAACTCATTCCGGATAAGTTTATTAGTCAATTATATGATAATTGACTGAATAAATTTTACGTCTTATTTTAATACGATTGAATAAGATTTAATTTAGTGATTAATAGTTAATTCATTAAATTAGTTGAGGTTATGCATATACTTTGAGGTAGAGGTGATTAGTTAATTATATTAACAAGGAGTTGTAAAATAAACTAACTAGGCATTGTGGGACCCATTATATTTTGATATAATGATAAAATATCACTTAAAAGTTAAGTGTATTTTTTTTATTAATTTGAGTCATATTATTGTTATATGATCAAATTAACCCTTAATTATACAACATAATTAAGCATATGATTATAAGTATTTGTGGGACAAATATCAAAAATCAAAATGGACCACATGACACTATTGGGGGCCGAAATCATGTAGTGTATAACATGATGGTTGTTGTTTCTTGTATCACACTACAACATGTGATCATTTCATGTTTATGACACATGATCATATTCTTATTCACTCCTACACTCAACTATTTTGCATGAGATTATTTTAAGCAAAGTAAGAGGCCACTAGGGCTCTCTTTTGGCCGGACCATGTGTCCTTAAATGGACAATATTGTTGTTCATTTTACTACACAAGTTCATTCTTATTTTGCATGCTTATCACTCTAAAATCCTCATCTCTCTAAAAACTCTCAAACACTAATATTTTTCCTATTACTAGAGTAGTAATAAATCTAATATTAGTTCATATTATCACTTGTGTTTTCTAGTCAAAAACTAAGTGATTAGTTTGGGTTTTCTCTTGGGTGCATCTTAAAGGAGATCTTCTAACTTGAAGATTACAAGGAGGATCATCTATTTCTTTCTAGCACAAGATCAACAAGAAAGGTGTTTCTTGTTGTGCCCATATAAAACGAAATTTCCCAATGTAAGGAAATTTCTTCTTACTTTTTATTATGCATTTTAATTTGCATGCATGTTACATAGATCTTTATTAAATACTAAATTAACAAGTAATTTAGTAACTAGTTAGATGAGTCTAATTAAGGTCTATGAACTTTCATGTGGTATCAGAGCTAGCTTGTAGCATGCATGTAGATTTTGAGCATTAAAATCGGGTTATACGATAACTTGAGTAAAATCGAAAATATATGTTAAAAATGGTTTTCACAAAATTTTCTGATTTGCATGCATATCTACTGACCTCAAAATGTTTGTGGTCGAATTTGGTGAATTTACGAATTAATGTGCTATTTATTATTATTTATGGCCTTTAAAACCGAGTTAACATGCGGTTTTATGTTAAAAGTTAACTAAAAATAGTTGCATGTTGAATATGGCCTCAAATTTTTTATATGTTCTCACATGCATGGTGTACATATTGTATGTAAATTTTCGTGACTTTTGGTCATGTATTGCATGGTTAAATTTTGTTCTTAAAATTGAAACGAGACTTTCTGGAGTTAAAATTTTTTTGTACATTTTAAAATATTATTTATATCATCTTGGTAAAATTTGAAAATTTGTTTCATCATTTTACTATTTTAGTTGGTTTTTATTTGATAAAACCAAGTTTTATAAAGCTATTTGTTCATAAAATCATCTCAAATTTTTTGGGCAAATATATTTTTTTTTTCTTGAGGTTCCTGGAAGTGTTCCAGTATGTACAAAAATTTTTGTTCCAATTTTTAATGATTTTTCATTTTATTTTGGGTTTAATTCATAAAAGTTATGATTAAACCTCTTTAAATAGCAAATGCGATCAATTCAAACTAATTAAATACAAATAAAATTAGTGGGAACTAATTTTGAGTTCTAAATCAGTTTAGATAATTAGTTTGAGCTTAAATACGATTTAAGTGTTGATTATTGATTTTTAGTAGATAAAATCGATAAAATTCGTAAAAACCGAGCTAGAATGAACATGACAAGTGTTGAGGGTGATTTTGGCATGACTTTACACATTTTTATTTATGTTGTTCTGATTGAATGAATGAATGTCATTTATTTATTTTTATTGCAAGTTGTACCTAGTATGACCTAGATTTTTAATTGGTATTACCCGTAATGTAAGGGAATACCGATTCGAATGTAATTATTTGCGATCTCGTATCGCCCGTTTGTAATAATTAATAGATTTATTTTGATCAAATGTATAATAGGTTTTTCTATGTATCATTTGTATTTTTGTATTTATTTATTGTGAAGACGGTGATTCCCAAAGTCGGTGTTCCAAAAGACGGTGGCATATTGGAAGGCGTTCCATGAAGAGGCAATGGACCAAGGAGTTGGTTTCCGATTTGTAATCATCTAATTAATTAGATTAGCTAGGTGGCCATACTAGGATTTAATTTGATTGCTTGCTTTATTTTTCCGCACATGCCAAAATCACCAACATGCATTTTATTTATCGATTGTCAATTCAACGTTATTCAAAAATTCACCGACTTAGTTCACTTATAGGGAATTAATAACTAAAATTGGCAAGACCTCTCACATAACTTAAAAAGGAATTGAGATTTAGCCTTACCAATTGAAGCACCTATGAACCCCGTGTTCATTAGGACAACCACAACGTGGACCTTTTTACCTCGGGTAAGTAGAGTGATACGATCACACGCCTAAATTGGGTTGGACTCAACAAGATAAGCGTTATCTTGGGACTAGGAGATGGGTTGAGTTGAAATCCGTCAACCGAGAGTTCTAGGAGTAGAATTAGTCAAAAGTTGACTTACCGTCTTTTACATAAAAGTTGTATGACATGTTCTTTTGTCTAAAATGCGGGTCTCGGAATCGCTTATATAATTTTGTGAGGGGTCATTATATGAGTGACTTGTTTAAACTGTTTATGCAAGTAAAATTGATTAAAACAATGAATGTTAATATTTCCTAATTTTGTTGTATTTATTCATAATTCGCAATGGCAACCAATAACAACACCGTTCAACTAGGAAAAGACTCATGGCTAAGGTCCGTTATGGACAAATGCATCTTAAAAGACGATGGAACTAATTTCGTCGAGTGGGAGCAAACGATCAAGGGCGCAGCGTTATCGGATAACGTTTTACGCTACTTGACCGAGGCACCTCCCAATGAACCCGGCCCAAGAGCCACTAATGCGGCCAAAGCCGCCTATGAGGAGTACCTTAAGGTAGCAAACGACGTCAAGATAGTCTTGATTTGGTCGATGTCCTCAAGCCTTAAGCAACAATACATCACCCTTGGAGCATATGAGATATTCTCTAGGGTGACGTTGGCTTTTTCTCAATCACCCGAGATTCGCCAATACAATGCTATGGCTCGGCTTTTTGAAGCCAAGCTAGAGAAGGGCCAAAAGGTTGGCCCACATGTGCTTAAGATGGTGGAACATGTGGACACTCTAGATCGTCTAGGGGTCAAGATTCCTAAGACGCTAGCGGTTGGCCGCATCCTTCACTCACTTCCTCCCAAGTTTGCCCAAGCTAGGGCAAACTATAACATGCATGGCATGGATAAGAGCTTTCACGAGCTCCATGCTCTCCTTACCCAAGTCGAACGGGATATGGAAGCAAGTGGGAGTGAGCAAAGGGATGTTCTTTCAAGGAGATTGAAGAACTTAAAGCTAGGGGTTCAAAAGGGGAAGGGAAAAGCCAAGGCCCAATTTAAGAAGCAAGGAAAGGGAAAGGGCAAAGCTATTATGAATAGCAATGCCAAGGCTAAGGGTAAGAAGCACGCCGAAGCCGAATGCTTTTATTGTAAAGGCAAGGGACATGGGAAACGCAATTGTCCCAAGTATTTGAAGGATAAGAAGGACGGATGTGTGACACCGTCAGGTATAATCCTCTCTTCTCTCTATATGATAGATATTAACTATGCTTGCACTTCAACTTGGGTATTTGATACTGGATGTGGTTCTCACCTTTGTAATCACTTGCAGGGGCTGAAGGACGTGCGAGCACTAGCCAAGGGTGATGTGGACCTACGAATGGGGAATGGAGCACGAGTTGCCGCCGTCTCCGTAGGAACTTATGTATTAACCTTAGCTAGTGGTCTTGAGTTGTATTTAAATAATTGTTATTTTGTACCCTCCTTGACTAAGAACATTATCTCCATTTCCGTACTTGATGCGGAGGGTTTCTCTTTTGTAATCAAGAACAATAGTTGTTCATTTTCTTTAATGATGTGTTTTATGGTAAAGCCATCTCTATTGGAGGTATTTATGTTCTTGATAATGTTAATGAAATATATCATGTAGAAAGCAAGAAGCTCAAATTAGGTGAACCTAATCAATCATACCTTTGGCATTGTCGTTTAGGTCATATAAACGAACGACGCATAAAGAGACTTGTTTCAACGAAACTTCTCAAACAATTTGATTACGAATCTTATGGTGAATGCGAATCTTGTCTTTTGGGCAAGATGACTCGTGCTCCTTTTACGGGAAAAGGGACACGAGCAAGTGAAGTATTAGGCCTTGTACATACCGATGTATGTGGCCCAATGACTCTCCAAGCTAGAGGTGGTTACAAGTACTTCATTACTTTTACCGATGATTTGAGTAGATATGGATACGTCTACTTAATGAGGCATAAGAGTGAAGCCTTTGAAAAGTTCAAAGAGTTTCAACATGAAGTGGAAAACCAATTGAATAAGAAGATAAAAAACCTACGATCCGATCGTGGTGGTGAATATCTAAATTATGAATTTGATTCACACCTAAAAGATTGCGGTATAGTATCACAATGGACTCCTCCTGGAACACCACAATTAAATGGTGTGTCTGAAAGGAGAAACCGAACTTTATTAGATATGGTTCGGTCGATGATGAGTCTTACAGAGCTTCCTGACTCGTTTTGGGGATTTTCCATCTTAACCGCAATATTTTCACTAAATCGTAGCCCGACTAAAGCAGCCAATAAAACTCCATATGAGATATGGAAAGGAAAGGTTCCTTATTTGTCGTTTATGAAAATTTGGGGTTGCGAGGCGTTTGTTCATGAGAAGGCTAATGACAAGCTCGCACCCAGATCCGACAAATGTTATTTTGTAGGATATCCTAAGGAGACTCGTGGATATTACTTCTACAACCGTCATGAGGACAAAGTGTTTGTGTCTCGTGATGCTGTCTTTCTAGAAAGCGATTTCGGTTCTAAAAGGCAGAGTGGGAGAAAATTCGAACTTGACGAAGTTCGAGAGCCACAAACCGAAAATGAAGTGGAGGAAAACGTTCCCTCCTCGTCTGAAACGGTTATTGTCCCTAGAAGGTCAGGAAGAATTAGTTTTCAACCTGATCGTTACCTCGGATGTATCGAGGGAGATGGTGATTTATTACTTTTTGAAAGTGATGAACCCACAACCTACAAGTCGGCCGTTTCTAGTCCCGACTCCACGCATTGGCTTGAGGCCATGCAATCTGAAATGGATTCTATGTACGAAAATCAAGTATGGGACTTGGTAGACTTACCTGAGAAGGTGCGACCTCTTCAGTGCAAGTGGATCTACAAGATAAAGAATGGCATAGATGGACATAATGATATCTACAAAGCTAGATTGGTGGCAAAAGGCTTCACTCAAGTTCATGGTTTACACTATGACGAAACTTTTGCCCCAGTCACTATGCTTCGATCCATTAGGATCCTCTTAGCGGTTGCCGCATTTTATAACTATGAAATTTGGCAAATGGATGTCAAAACCGCCTTCTTGAATGGGATTCTAGAAGAGGAAGTGTACATGACACAACCTGAAGGTTTTGAGGATAAATCTAACCCTAAGAAGGTATGCAAACTTAAGAGATCCATTTATGGTCTTAAGCAAGCATCA
>JAIUZE010035462.1:0-11037 GCA_022085475.1 Heliosperma pusillum | reverse complement strand
CGTTCCCTTCCATAATTCATTGGAGTTTGTCTACAGCTTTAGACGGGACTTCGGTAAGTATAGAGCAGCTGACAAAAGAGCATAACCCCACAATGAATCAGGTACAACCGTGTGACTCATCATGGATCGAACCATATCAAGTCATGTTCGATTTCTCCGTTCGGACACACCATTCAATTGTGGTGTTCCAGGTGGAGTTAACTGCAGTACTACACCACAGTCTTTAAGGTGTCGATCAAACTCCTTCGAAAGATATTTGCCACCACGATCTGAACGTAGTGCTTTAATCTTTCTATCCAGCTGGTTTTCAACCTTATTCTGGAATTCCTTGAACTTGTCAAAGGACTCACTTTTATGCTTCATCAAGTAGACATATCCAATCTACTTAAAATCGTCCGTTGAAAGTGTTAAAATATATATAGGCATCTAGCGTTGATTGACATAGGCCACACACATCAGTATGTATGAGTCCTAATAGGTCAGCAGCACGCATTCCAACACCTTTGAAGGAAATTCGAGTCATTTTGCCTATGAGACATGATTCACACGTGCCAAAAGATTCATAGTCAAATGGGGAGATTGTCCCATTATCAATGAGCTTTTTCACGCGTTTTTCATTTATGTGTCCCATACGGCAATGCCATAGATAGGTTTAATCTTTGTCACCAACCTTTGCTTTCTTATTACTCACATGCATTATATCTGTGGTTTGATCTAAAACATATATTCCATTCATGGAAACAGCTTTACCATAAATCATATCGTTTAAAGAGAAAATACAGCTATTATCCTTTATTACAAACGAAAAAACGTCCTTATCAAGTACGGAAACCGAAATAATGTTTTTAGATAATGGGACATAGGAACAGTTATTCAGAAATAACTTAAATCGCTCGGGAGTTGGATTACAGATGTTCCCACTGAACGGCAGCTCTTACTCTTGCTCCATTCCCCAATCGCGGTCCACATCACCTTGCGAGAGTTGTGATGTTTCTTAGGGCCCTGCAAATGATTGCACAGATGAGAACCACAACCAGTATCTTACCCAAGTTCCGAAAATTGCAATGGTTCGGATCTCAATCATAGAATAAAAGAAGAAGACTCCATTAGGAGAGACGCGGCATGTTTTATGTCTCACGGTAAACGAGTGAAGTTCCTCCTCCAATGCCCAAGCTTGTGGCAATGGTGGCACTCCACGTTACCTTCATCGCTCTTTGTCTTGCCTTGTGAGCTACCGATAGTCTCACCAGGCCCACTCTTGCCTTGCCCTGGCTTTTTGAATTTCGGCTTCCCTACAGCTAGGTTGGCCTGAGCCTTGCCCCTACCTTTGCCCTTGTTGGCAATCATGAGAACGTCCTGTTTCAGACTCCCACTCAATTTCAGATCACTCTCTGTCTGTACAAGGAGTGAGTGGAGCTGATGAAGACTCTTCTTCATATCATTCATATAGTAATTTGCCCTGAAAAGGGCAAACCATCATGAAGTGAATGAAGAACGCGGTCTATGACGATCTTCTCATCGATTTTGCAACCAAGTGCCTCCAGTTTCTCGACATTCTCAATCATCTCAAGAATGTGTGGGCTAACCGCTTGGCCCTTCTGGAGTTTCGCTTCAAAGAAGCGACAGATGCTAATAGCTAACGATTCCTCAGAGCTTTCGAGAAACCTCGTTAGAGAGCGTGGTGAAAATACTGTTTGCACATTGGGCAATGAATCGTCTTTGCAAATTTGATTTCATTGAAAAGATGAGTACGTTCTATATCGCACCCGCCTCCATTACGAAATCACTATAAGCAAGTAATTCATTTGCTCCTGCATTGGGGCCTGGGTTTGGCGGTAGTAGTGGCTCAGTAGTAATTGAGTTTACCGTCAGCAATGCGCAGCATACGTAATGAAGGACTCCATCCGCAAAGTTGGACCCGTTATTCTTCAGTCGCGTTGACTGATTCATAGTGTCCATAAACATCTTAAGCCAGGACTCACGTCCGAGCGTGGCACTTGGCATTGGGTCATCAGTATGGCCAGCCATTTGTTATTAGCAGTTATATCTGAATATATGACTGTGGAAAAAGAAAATAAATATGATAAGTTTCATCGTTTTAAAATTTGAGTCTAATGAAAAACTGTTTAATTCGATGACTCGTGCATTTATATAATTGACCTCCCTCAAGAATTATATAAATGATCCCAAGACTCAATTTCTGTAAATTGATAAGCCAACCTCTTGGCTAATTCTACTTTTAGAATTCCTGGTCGATAAATTTCTGTAAATTCAATCTTTAGTCCATGATAATCACGAGATATTACCCGTACTATAATGTTGAGATAAAATAGGTCAACACTCACTACTTACCCAACGTAGAAGGGGTCATATTATGACTTCCGACGAAGAAGGGGCTCATAGTAGTTTTCCCTATAAAGACTAGTCTCAATTTTATTTATAGGGGAGGGTCCCATCATCTTAAATTAAATTCATTTTAAGTGAACGAATATCTAGAAACTCGATAATGATTTAACTAAGGTGATGGCCGTAAAAGCGAGTGACATCTGTATGTCCATGATTAAAAAATATTCAATCTATATGAATCATTTTCATGCATTTTATTAGGTGGTTTGGTTTAGGCGGAACATGATGCAATTATCTATCATGTGATGAAAGTAAACGAGAATGAAAAACGTAAAAGGAAAAACATGTCCTATTGTGGCCTATCCTACCAAAAAGAATAAATACAACTCGGAATCCAACTGATTGGACCCTCGAAGCTTGACTTTATCACCCTTCTTGGTCCATGTAGCGGGAGTGAGCTCCAATCTCCATCTTTAGTCTTCTTTGAAATTACAACAAATAAAATTACATAGATCCTATTTATTACATACTAATTTCAAAACCCAAAACTAAAAATAATGGAGATGCGAGATCTGAAAATACATCCAAGACTATGTTACCATCATTACGGTAACACAATATACTAAGGCCACACTAAGTTACAACTGATTGTAAAAATACGTTAAAAATCCATTCAAACATTCCAAAACATATTATAAAAGCACCAACTAAAATAAAACATTCAAGACATAATACAGTTATTACGATGTTTTATTATCCAAACCACCCTTTAATATCGATTATAATTATGTGGTGATTCTGTAATTACCCACATCAATTACAAGCTTGATTCATTTTACTGATAAAATGAACTATCCTAAACATTTCAAACTGCTTTAAAATGTAAGATATTAAGCATATGTGAACCGATTCACATTAATTATACACAATCCGAATAATGTACAATTAAAGGCCCAAAAACTTTGAATACAACAAAAAAAAACAGAAATTTTTTTAGCATAAATTCTTCAGCAAAAATTTTCTTCAGCAAAATGGTCCTTATCGACAAAATAGGGAAAAATTAATATCCTTTCAAATGATAAACTCATTCAACATCATTTCCATTTTCATTTTAATCTAATCTTTATTAAATTAAAACATCTACAAATCTATTGTATGTTATTTTAACAGATTAAAATAACCAAATAAATCTAAATGAAAACGAATACGAAAGGAAATACGATTCTGTAAAGTACTCGATCGAGAAGAAATTAAACAATAAAGTCTCTCGATCGACTAATTATTCCTAGTCGACAAACAGGGACCTCGATCGAGTATAAACATCACTCGATCGACCAAAAATTTGAGCAAACTGCTCGATCGAGCGAACACAGGTACTCGATCGACCAAAACTTTGAGAAAACTGCTCGATCGAGCGAACACAGGTACTGGATCGACCAAAACTTTGAGAAAACTGCTCGATCGAGACACTAAAGTCCTCGATCGAGTCAAACACACAGCGGCATAAACAGTTTCGGTTTATGAAATCAAATTAAAACAATTTCGTGGCCTATGCTCTGATACCACTTGTGGGAAATCGGTATTACCACAATACAATTATTATAGGATTATAACGAAATAGTAATAACTTGATTATAGTAGTCATAAACGAAAACAAGAATAAGAGTATAGATTTAGAAATCAACCTCCGGTCCTAGCAATTGGCGTAAAGAACAGAGATATCAAAGTAGATATCCTCCTAATCGTTGCACCCAAGATTGTATGAGATATGCCCTTTTGTTTTGCTAGAAAGTAAACCTCTTACACGATCTCACTGTTGAGAAGAAGGTTTTGTGTTTTGTCAAAAGTTACTGTTAACTTTTGTCTTTGTGTGATGTTTTTGTTGAGATGGAGGCAGTCTGTCAGAATAGAATTAGGTTTTAGTATTCTCAACTCTCTTTCTCACGGCACACATGGGTTTTATATTAGGATATTTTTGTCTCCTCAAAATAACTACCCATTGACTAAAACCCGAGTGTATCTGGATACTTTTGTTTTTGGTCATTTTAGCTTCCAATATAATGTAATATATTATAATCGTCGTTTTACATGGACCGACATTATAATACTTCATTAATTATAAATATCCGTATATTTATAATTTGCCAATTAATTATAACGGTTTATGTTTAATTAGCTTACATTATATATTCAATTTACGAATTACAGTTAATTCGTCTCAGCTAACTTTATTTAATCGTTATTAAATAATCGTCTCATCATCACATTGACCAACCTTTTAGTCAAATACACTGACTAACCTTTTTGTCATATAATAGGGCATCAATATGATTATTTTCTCAAATAATCACATCTCTCAAACACATCCTATAGGTGTGACTTTTAGGGACCAGTTGATCACCGCCATCTGTATGACAATAACGTCAAACTTATCTAGCAAGCCAACCGTTATTGATAAACGTTAATCAACTGATTATTATACAAAGTATACCCTGTGAACCTACAGAGATTTATTTATGTTATTGCACTAACTGTGGAGGACATTGGCTCCAACACTTCAGTGCAAGTGGATTTACAAGATCAAGAAAGGCATAGATGGACATAATGATATCTACAAAGCTAGATTGGTGGCAAAAGGCTTCACTCAAGTTCATGGTTTACACTATGACGAAACTTTTGCCCTAGTCGCTATGCTTCGATCCATTAGGATTCTCTTAGCGGTTGCCGCATTTTATAACTATGAAATTTGGCAAATGGATGTCAAAACCGCCTTCTTGAATGGGATTCTAGAAGAGGAGGTGTACATGACACAACCTGAAGGTTTTGAGGATAAATCCAACCCTAAGAAGGTATGCAAACTTAAGAGATCCATTTATGGTCTTAAGCAAGCATCAAGGAGTTGGAATCATTACTTCGATCATGTAATTAAACAAAACGGATTCACTCGAAGTGTCGAGGAACCATGTTTATACATGAAGTTTAGTGGGAGCAAAGTTACTTTCCTTATCTTGTATGTGGATGACATACTTCTCATTGGGAATGACATACCAATGCTTACTTCTACCAAGGAGTGGCTTGGGAAACATTTCCAGATGAAGGATTTGCGAGAGGCACAACGCATTTTGGGTATCCGGATCTATAGAGATAGATCCAAAAGGATACTAGCGTTAAGTCAAGAAGCTTATATAGATAAGATTCTTGATCGGTTCAAAATGAAAGACTCTAAGAGAGGCTTTATTCCAATAGGTCATGGTATCACTCTGAGTAAATCCCAGAGTCCTATCGTCACAGAGGAGATTGAACGCATGAAGTTGATCCCTTATGCTTCAGCAGTTGGGTCAATCATGTATGCTATGATGTGCACTCTGTGACAACCCTCGCGAATGCGGAAATATAAAACATACAAGCATGTGAAATAATATGCGGAAATACGGTATTTTAAAAACTTTTATACATGCAAGATAGATAAAACGAGGAGAGTGTCAAAATATTACAAACTAAGTACGAAATACACAAAGAGACGGTCTTGGTCTCTCAAATGTTAGCAAAGAACAAGTGTTTAGCAAAACTAGCTAAAATCGTCTAGAGGTGCAACTTCCATGGGGACAACGCCCCGCTAGCTCACACCCGAACCCCAAAATAGTCAGCAAAAAAGCCATCCATGCACGAAACCTATTCATCTCATGAAAAACCATGAAACGCCACAATCAGTGGGGAGAAACTCCGGGTTCTCTCAGCCATATCACATTAAACGTACATATAAGGAAATACAAAAGTATAATCATGCATATATAGATATACATGTGAGTTATAATAAGAATAGATAGGCAATTCAATATATAATGATAAGATCATGTGGAAATCAAATCCGAATCCATCATGTTATTCAAAGACTCGGGGAAGACACTCTTAGGCAACCGAATCCGCTCACTAGGGCTTGCATCTCACCGTTAGCGGTATAAGTTTGATAAGATTGAGACTCGACAAACAAACCATGCCAAGTCATTCAATATGATCCATGAATAAAATCCATCATGTTATCATCCATTCAAGCATACCAATACATAGACGGTGCCCAATCATGCAATGACCATGAACAATATCATGAAATCACGCATTCAAGAACGACGACACAAAGACATCTCTCACGGTAAATGAAACGCACTAGCACCGTGTACATGGCAAGTATGATTAACAGGCATCCACGGGATAAACATTTCCCTGAACGCATACACGATCAATATTTCGTATATGTAGACTAATTTCCTCCTGGTAGGACGACGATAATAATACGGTCCTAGTCTAAACCTGGCCAGATTCTCGGAATAAACGTTTTCCGATTCGACATGCGATAAACATTTCACATCCAAGACTCGGTCAATCACATGACGCCGAGTACCCCAAATTCGGTAGATCAATTCACGAAAGAGGCGGAAAAGAGCACAAGCCTCATAACAAGCGAGACGCTACATGCAAATAACACCACCTCGCAAGTACACAACATTTGACGGCCGGGTCGATCAACGCATAGCGTTCGTCTCCCAACAACGTCATCGTATGCCCACTAACACATGCATTTAAGCAGTAGGATACCTCTCCGTTCCGACATTCCAGCCTTACGAACGGGAAGGTAGCCAAAGGAATGAGAGTACAAAGCACAAGACAAAATAGTGCTCGAACCGTATCATTTGTAAAAACCGACTCAAAGTGGGACATAGAAAAAACCGTCACAAAACATGTGATACAAGCGAATGAAATATCATATATCCAAAACATGAATATTATAAGTCACTACGTAAAATTATACGATAAACGGATCATGCGAACTATTATCAATTACGAGTTTTAGAAATTATATAAGAAAAACACAGCCGTGTTCCAGGCTGGTCAGGAGGCCGGCGGCAGGTACCCCGGCTCGGAGCACAAGGCAAAAACCAAAAATCATAGAAAACAGGGTATGTGTTCCTAGCCGGTCGATGGACCGGCGGCCGGGCACCCGGCCAGGACCACCCCTACACAAAAATTCCAAAAATTCCAAAGTTGTTACTGATGTGTTCCCAGCCGGTGGGCAGACCGGCGGCCGGTCACCCGGCTGGGAGCACTTCTTCACCCGTGAGCCTTCCTTACTTATCCAATTCATTTCAATTCTCATAATTTACTTCTAATAACTATCAACAATCAATACAAATCATCAACATTCATCAAATAACAACATTCATTAATCATAACCTGATTCCTAAGCTTACTAATCGTATTCTAATACGATTTCTAGCATATAAAGCATGTAAAACACGTAAATGATACCGAGTAACCCTTCACCGTTACCTTTATGCGTCTTCACTACTCGTCAAGCTCCTCTTCAATTAGAAAATAGTCTTTGTCGGGATTTTGGAGGTCACCACCTACAAATAGATCATAAAAGATGAATAAAATTCATCTTGAGAAAGACGGAAAGTTTGCAAAGCGAGAAAGACGATGATTTTAATATCAATACGGATAGAGGAAGGTAAGAGGGGAAGAATGAGACGAACTTACGTGAATTTAAGCAAAGAACGAATGAGCTACGATGATTTTAAGATCGAAAAGTTTATGGAGGCAAGGGTTTTGATTTTGCTTAAGGAAGAAGTAAGGTTTTTGGTGTTTGAGTGAATGAAATAGGTTAAGGGAGTATGAGTGGAATATAAAGGAAAAAGTCAAGGAAAGTCAAACTCGCCTTAAGACGGGATTCTCATGGAATCTCGCGGAAATTCCAAATACGAACTCGGAAATTCTAATTTCGACTCGGAAAAATTAAATTTACGATAAAAACTATAATTCACAGAAAGGTATTCGTATAATATTTTCATTATAAAAATAGGGTACATTTCCGGGTGTTACAATCACCCCACCTTTTAAAAAGTTTCGCCCTCGAAACTTGAGGGAAAGAAAAATACCTTACTCGAATAGACTCGGATATTTACTATGCATAGAAGCTTCAGTTTCCCAAGTCTCTTCTTCGACATTAGCACTTCTCCATAAGATTTTCACCAAAGGAACTACTTTACTTCTCAACTTTTTATCCTTACGATCTAGGATGCGGATCGGCTTCTCTTCAAAGGATAAATTCGGTTCAAGCTCGGGCAATTCAACTTGAAAGACATGGCTCGGATCACTAACATACTTTCTCAATTGAGAAACATGGAATACATTATGAACCTTAGCCAAATTCGGGGCAAATCCAACTTGTAAGCAACGGCACCAATCCTTTTCACAATATCAAAGGGTCCAATGTATTTCGGGCTCAATTTACCCTTAACACCAAACCTTTTAACACCCTTCATTGGAGATACCTTCAAGAATACTTTATCTCCAACCTCGAATTCTAACGGCCTTCTTCGGATATCGGCATAAGACTTTTGACGGTCTTGAGCGGCTTTCATTCTATCACGAATGACCTTCACATTATCAATGGTTTCAACAAGAACATCGGGGCCTAAATCACGATTGTCACTCAATTGATTCCAACATATAGGACTCTGACATTTCCTTCCATAAAGAGCTTTATATGGAGCCATCTTGATAGACGCATGACAACTGTTGTTGTAAGAAAACTCCACCAAAGGTAGACTCTTTTCCCAATTAGACTGAAAGTCAAGAGCACAAGCCCTAAGCAAGTTTTCTAAAGTCTGAATAGTCCTCTCAGTCTGACCATCTGTAGCGGCATGAAAAGCAGTACTTATCAGCAACTTACTACCCATGGCTTCTTGGAAAGCTTTCCAAAATCTCGAACAGAATCTCGGATCTCGGTCGGATATAATCTCCATAGGAACACCATGGTATCTAACAATTTCATCAACATAGGCTTTTGCTAAACGATCCAAATTCCACGTTTCTTTGATCGGAACAAATCTAGCACACTTGGTCAAACAATCAACAACAACCCAAACGGCATCTTTACCTCCAACGGTCCTCGGCAAGGCCATAACAAAATCCATAGAAATAGATTCCCACTTCCATAGCGGAATATCCAACGGTTGTAGCAATCCACCCGGCCTCTTGTGTTCAATCTTCACTTGTTGGCAAGTCAAACACCTTCCAACATAAGATACAGCATCACCCTTCAAGTTCGGCCACCAAATCTGTAGCTTCAAATCCTTGTACATCTTATCACCTCCGGGGTGAATAGAATAAGGGGAAAGGTGAGCTTCATCAAGAACTCGCTTTCTCAAATTAAGAGCATTTGGAACAAATAAACGACCATGGAAACGAAGAACACCTTCATCATCAAACTTGAAAATTCTTTACCTTTACCTATCGAGAGGGTTGGCTTTGGATCGATTGTAGGTAAGCTCATCAACTTGGCTTTCGCGGATTTCACGGAGAAGAGAAGAACAACACAGGTTCAGCACTCATAGAAACCAACATGAACAAATGCCACGACAACGCTCGACGAATTCCAAAATCAACCTTCGAAATCGTCACAAAGATTCAACAGGTTAATACATGCCCAAAGCATTCCAAAGCATGAGAAGCTTTCCTACTAAGGAGGCATATTGCTGAATGAAAGTTCCATAGACCTTAATTAGACTCTTCTAATTAGTTACTAAATTACTTGTTAATTTAATATTTAATGATCTATGTAACATGCATGCAAATATAAAGACATTTATATAAAAGAAGAAAATTCCTCACATTGATATGGAAAATAAATGGGCACAACAAGAACTCCTTCTTGTTGTTCTTGAGCTATATGTATGGACGAACAAGAATAATCTCCAAAATAGAAGACCTCCTTCTAGTTGCACCAAGATGACACCAAATAGTCTACCCTTATTATTAACTAGATAATAAGATAGATATTATACTACTAATATTATGACTATATTACTACACTAGTAATACTTGATAAATATTAGTATTTGAGAGTTTTTAGTGAGAGTAAGATTTTTAGAAAGAAGTATAACAATTTCACAAAATCAAGTCATCAAAAAATGAACAACAAAATTGCTCATTATGTAGGCCATTTGGCCGGACCTCAATGTCCAAAATTGGACTATTATTTTGTTCAATTTGATCACATGCATTAGATTGGAGTGTTGTAGAAAAGATGATGATTGTTTTATACTTGTTATGTCACTTTCAACAAGTAACTAAAGAGTAAAAACAAGAACAAAATCATCACCATGTAACTACTACCATAACCGGCCATTATGGCCTAGTTTGGTCCATTTTGATTTTTGATATTTGTCTCACAAATACTTATTGATCATATGGTTAATTATCTTGTATAATTAAGTGTTAATTTGATCATATAACAATTATATGACTCAATTAAACAAATAATATGTACTTAACATTTTAAGTAATATTTTACCATTATATCAATATATAATGGGTCCCACAATGCTTGGTTAATTTATTTTACAACTCCTTGTAAATATAATTAACTAATTACCTCTATCTAAAAACCTCAAATAATTTAGTAATTTAACGATTAATTACTAAGTTAAATCTTATTTAATCGTATTAAAATAAGATATAAATTTATTAGTCAATTATCGCATAATTGAAAAATACGTTTAATCGAATTTGAGTTCTTAACTCAATTTCTAACAATTAACTCTCGTACATATCGAATATATGTAATGTACTAATTAACTGTATCGTATACAAATAATTAGTTACTATTTGGATTTCATCCTTTAGGTGTGA
>JAIUZE010035457.1:0-18018 GCA_022085475.1 Heliosperma pusillum | reverse complement strand
GTTAAGTATTAGAGCAGCTGACAAAAGAGCATAACCCCACACTGAATCAGGTACAACCGTGTGACTCATCATGGATCGAACCATATCAAGTAATGTTCGATTTCTCCGTTCGGACACACCATTCAATTGTGGTGTTCCAGGTGGAGTTAACTGCAGTACTACACCACAGTCTTTAAGGTGTCGATCAAACTCCTTTGAAAGATATTCGCCACCACGATCCGAACGTAGTGCTTTAATCTTTCTATCCAGCTGGTTTTCAACCTTATTCTGGAATTACTTGAACTTGTCAAAGGACTCACTTTTATGCTTCATTAAGTAGACATATCCATATCTACTCAAATGTCGTTTTTTAAAGTGAGAAACTATCCTATTAGCCATCTCTTTAGCGTTTGATTGGACATAGGCTCACACACCATCGTATTGTTTGATTCCCTAATAGGTCAGCAGCGCGCATTCCAACACCTTTGAAGGAAATTCGAGTCATTTTGCCTATGAGACATGATTCACACGTGCCAAAAGATTTATAGTCAAATGGGGAGATAGTCCCATTTTCAATGAGCTTCTTCACGCGTTTTTCATTTATGTGTCCCATACGGCAATGCCATAAATAGGTTTGATCTTTGTCACAAACCTTTGCTTTCTTACTACTCACATGCATTATATCTGTGGTTTGATCTAAAACATAAATCCCATTCATGGAAACTGCTTTACCATAAATCATTTCGTGTAAAGAGAAAATACAGCTATTATCCTTTATTACAAACGAAAAGCCGTCTTTATCAAGTACGGAAACTGAAATAATGTTTTTAGATAAACTGGGTACATAGTAACAGTTATTCAGAAATAACTCAAATCCACTCGGGAGTTGGATTACATATGTTCCCATTGAAACGGCAGCTACTCTTGCTCCATTCCCCACTCGCAGGTCCACATCACCCCTTGCGAGAGTTGTGATGTTTCTTAGGCCCTGCAAATGATTGCACAGATGAGCACCACAACCAGTATCTAGTACCCAAGTTCCGAAACTTGCATGGTTGATCTCAATCATATGAATAAAAGAAGAAGACATACCAACAGGAGAGACGCGGCCTGCTTAAATGTCCTCTCGGTACACGAGGCAGTTCCTCCTCCAATGCCCAATCTTGTGGCAATGGTGGCACTCCATGTTACCTTCATCGCTCTTTGTCTTGCCTTGTGAGCTACCGCTAGACTCACCAGGCCCACTCTTGCCTTGCCCTGGCTTTTTGAATTTCGGCTTCCCTACAGCTAGGTTTGCCTTAGCCTTGCCCATACCTTTGCCCTTGTTGCCAATCATGAGAACGTCCTGTTTCAGACTCCCACTCAATTTCAGATCACTCTCTGTCTGTACAAGGAGTGAGTGGAGCTGATGAAGACTCTTCTTCATATCATTCATATAGTAATTTGCCTTGAAAAGGGCAAAACCATCATGAAGTGAATGAAGCACACGATCAATAATGATCTTCTCATCGATTTTACAACCAAGAGCCTCCAGCTTCTCGACATTCTCGATCATAGCAAGAATGTGTGGGCTAACCGCTTGGCCCTTCTGGAGTTTCGCTTCAAAGAAGCGACAGGTGTACTCATAGCTAACGATCATCGGAGCTTTCGAGAACTCGTTAGAGAGAGTGGTGAAAATCTTGTTTGCACCCTGGGCTATGAATCGCCTCTGCAAATTGGATTCCATTGCAAAGATGAGTACGTTCTTTAACGCACCCGCCTCCATAACGAAATCACTATAAGCAAATGATTCATTGGCTCCTGCATTGGGGCCTGGGTTAGTCGGTAGAGGCTCAGTCAAGTACTTGAGCTTACCGTCAGCAATGGCAGCATTCCGTAATGCCGCCTCCCAGTCCGCAAAGTTGGACCCATCATTCTTCAGTCGCGTGGACTGATTCATGTTGTCCATAAAGATCTTTAGCCAGGACTCGCGAGCAAGTGTAGCACTTGGCATTGGGTCGTATGTACGTCCAACCATTTGTTGTTTTAAGCAGTTATATCTGTATATAACGTATTCAAGAAACTGTGAAAAGAAGAAAAATTATGATAAGTTTCATCGTTTAAAAAAAATATAAGTCTTAATGCAAAAACTGTTTAATGCGATGACTCAAGCATTTATACAATTGACCTCCCTCAAGAATTATATAAATGATCCCAAGACTCAATTTCTGTAAATTGATAAGCCAACCTTTTGGCTAATTCTACCTTTAGAATTCTCGGTCGATAAATTGCTGTAAATTCTATCTTATAGTCCATTATAATCCCGAGATATTACTCGTACTATAATGTTGAGATAAAATAGGTCAACACTCACTACTTACCCAACGTAGAAGGGGTCATATTAGGACTTCCGACGAAGAAGGGGTTCATAGAAGTTTTTCCTATAAAGACTAATCTCAATTTTCATTTTAGAGGAAGATCCCATCATCTTAAATTTAATTCATTTTAAGTGAACAAATTCTAGCATTTCGTGAATGATTTAGACTAAGGTGATGGCCCTAAAAGCGAGTGACATCTGTATGTCCATGATTAAATTATTCAACCTATATGAATCATTTTACATGCATTTTATTAGGTGGTTTGGTTTAGGCGGAATATGATGCAATTATCTATCATGTGAAGGAAAGAAAAAACGAGAATGAAAAACGTAAAAGAAAAACATGTCCTAGTGTGGCCTATCCTACCAAAAAGAATAAAATACAACTCGGAATCCAACAGATTGGACCCTTGAAGCTTGACTTTATCACCCTTCTTGGTCCATGCAGTGGGAGTGAGCTCCAATCTCCATCTTTAGTCTTCTTTGAAATTACAATAAATAAAATTACATGGATCCTATTTATTACATACTAATTTCAAAACCCAAAACTAAAAATAATGGAGATGCGAGATCTCAAAATACATCCAAGACTATGTTACCATCATTACGGTAACACAATCTACTAAGGCCACACTAAGTTACAACTGATTGTAAAAATACGTTAAAAATTCATTCAAACATTCCCAAAAACAATATAAAAGCATCAACTAAAATAAAACATACAAGACATAATACAGATATTACGATGTTTTATTATCCAAACCACCCTTTAACATAGATTATAATTATGTGGTAATTCTGTAATTACCCACATCAATTACAATCCCTATTCATTTTACTGATAAAATGAACTATCCTAAACATTTCAAACTGCTTTAAAATGTAAGATATTAAGCATATGTGAACCGATTCACATTAATTATACACAATCCGAATAATGTACAATTAAAGGCCAAAAACAAGAACACGAAAAACAGAATTTTCAGTAGAAAGACTTTCGGCAAAAATATTCAACAAAACGGTCCTTATCGACAAAATAGGGAAAAATTAAAATCCTTTCAAATGATAAACTCATTCAACATCATTTTCATTTTCATTTTAATCTAATCTTTATTAAATTAAAACATCTACAAATCTATTCTATGTTATTTTAACAGATTAAAATAACAAAATAAATCTAAATGAAAACGAATACGAAAGGAAATACGATTCAGTAAAGTACTCGATCGAGAAGAAAACTCGATCAACTAATTCTTCCTAGTCGACAAACAGGGACCTCGATCAAGTATAAACATCACTCGATCGAGACACTAAAGTCCTCGATCGAGCAAGCATACCATTCGATCGACCAAAGCATATTAGAAATCTGCTCGATCGAGCAAACACAAGTGCTCGATCGAGCAAAACACAGAGAAAACACTTCGATCGAGCAAAAACAGTTACTCGATCAATCAAAACCTTTGAGAAAACTGCTCGATCGATCACATAACAGCCACGATCGAGACAAAAACTCACAAAAACAACTCGATCGAGACACTAAAGTCCTCGATTGAGTCAAACACACAGCGGATGAAAACAGTTTCGGTTTATGAAATCAAATTAAAACAATTTCGTGGCCTATGCTCTGATACCACTTGTGGGAAATCGGTATTACCACAATACAAATATAATAGGATTATAACGAAAAGTAATAATTTGATTATCGAGTCATAAACGAAAACAAAGAAAAGGTTTAGAAATCAACCTTCGGTCCTAGCAATCGGCGTACAGAACAGAGATATCCAGGTAGATATCCTCCTAATCGTTGCACCCAAGATGCTCCGAGAAATACCCTTGTGTTGCTAGAAGTTATCAAAAATTACTGTTAACTTTTGATTTGTGTTTATGTCAAAAGTTACTGTGAACTTTTGTCTGTTGTGATGAATATCAGATGGAGGCTGTGTGAGAATAGCAATTAGGTTAGATAAAGTGAAATCAGAATTTCTGTCTTTTTCTCTTTTTCTAATTCTCACGGCAACTTTTGTTTTTATATGAGGAGATTTAGTCTCCTCAAATAACTACCCATTGACCCGAAAACCCGAGTGTATCTGGATACCGTGTTTCGGTCATTTTAGCTTCCAATATAATGTAATATCTTATAATCGTCGTTTTACATGGACCGAAATTATAATCCGTCATTAATTATAGATATCCGTATATTTATAATTTGCCAATTAATTATAACGGTTTATGTTTAATTAGCTTACATTATATACTATAATTAAATATAACTTTTTATATTCAATTCTACGAATTACAGTTAATTCGTCTCAGCTAACTTTCGTCTCATCATCACATTGACTAACCTTTTAGTCAATTACACTGACTAACCTTTTAGTCATATAATAGGGTATCAATATGATTTTTTTCTCAAATAATCACATCTCTCAAACACATCCTATAGCTGTGACTTTTAGGGACCAGTTGATCACCGCCATCTGTATGACAATAACGTCAAATTTATCTAGCAAGCCAACCGTTATTGATAAACGTTAATCAACTGATTATTATACAAAGTATACCCTGTGAACCTACAGAGATTTATTTATGTTATTGCACTAACTGTGGAGGACACTGGCTCCAACAATCTCCCACTTGTCCGTACAAGTGTATGTGCGATAACCGATTCTCATATCCATAATAAATTTCTCCCACTCAATGTAAACCCATTTGCAAAGTCCGTATTCACAAAGGTCGTAGTTTACAAGTGATCAGTATCAAGAGTGGTTTCCCCGACTAGAGAGTAACTTAACTGATAAACGAATCTATATTCGAGCATGGCCATGCATTTCAGTTACAGCTCTTCGAGTGGCCCTGAGAAATAACATAACCTGATAAAGGTTGGATATTTTCTTCAACTCGAATCTTGCAGATACAAGCGCAGTATGAAATGACCCAGTAAAAATCTACTTAGCCTCCTGTTACGGTCGACCATGAGAAAGAAACCAAAGTAACCCAAAAACTGCCTTAATCTCAAGAGACAGTCAAAAGAATCGACTATAGGAACACTATGGACGTCCTATCCACGACCTGGCACCTAATGTTCTGAAACATTTAGGACTCCATAACGTTGTCACAAAATTGTCCTGCGAGGTATCATTATAACTCGCATATGTGATCGATCAGTCAACTGTTTGACTTATGGCTCGTTGAACCCACCATCAATCGACGTCACAAAATAATTGCCAGAGTTATCAGCTCATGTAGGCAATTACGGACCAAAACTAATATCATGTAATTCAGTTCACTTTGTGGTGTTCAATGTTGTCAGTACAACCCACATGAAAAACAAAATATAAACAAAACGATGATTTTATAGATAGTTTTTATGAAAAAGATACAGGTGTCTAATCCATACAAAACAACTAATACAACTCAGGAACACGCTTAATTCCCATGGAAATAACGTGCCCTTCATGCTTATCATATCTTAACGGTTTAGTGAGAGGATCTGCAACGTTATCATCCGTTGCAATCTTGTCTATCACTATCTCCCTTTGCTCCACGTAATCTCGGATCATGTGAGCCTTCCGTTGTACATGCCTAGACTTGTTGCTGGACTTAGGCTCCTTAGCCTGGAAGATGGCACCACTATTATCACAATAGATGGTAGATCGGCCTGACATTTGGGTAGATCGGCCCAACTATCGCAACACCCAAATATGCAAGTTAATACCACACAAGATGCTCTAAAAACACGGGTATTTTATAAGACTGGCAATATTTTAAGGGATATTTGCTTACGCTTGTAGCTAATAGCCAATCTTAAGTGGAATTAGAAGTCAATAAATTCGTAGTAAAGTATTCAACAATGAGACAGAGTAGAAAAGTCAATGATCAATTCATACTGGTTAGTGGAAATTACTTGCTCCAAGAATTATTTTCATATCTGTTACACACATTCAATTATTTAGACCGTTGTTATATTTCATTTCATTTTATTATTGCTTTAGTAAATTTAAAAAATCAAACATCAAAATTCTCATTTGGTTTCTTAACTCTTGCACACGTTTATCCAACAAAAAAACATTTCTTGTGAGATCGACAACACAACCTTTCTCATAGGCTGTTTCCGTTGAGGAAAATAAAATCTGGACTTGGCGCTTCTGTAATGGTCTAACCCTCCAACACGTTTTCAAGAGGCATCGTTTTAAGCACTTTTGGTATGAAACTCGGGAGCAAGAAGCTTGCCTGCCCAATTCCTATACGTATTTTGAAAGAGGAATTCCCTGTGGTAAGTACTAATAACCAGGAGGGGGAATCCTATCTTGGAAGCACATGCTATGGAAGGCTTCGCGCCTCGGTTCAATCGCTAGCTCAAGTGGTTGCCTCTGCCCTACCAAAAGGAAGGACAAGCGTATCATTTTATACCCTATCTAAAACGGCAGGATTTCACACGAAAACTGCTGGAATAAGCCTATCTTTCTTAAAATTTGTCCACACGGTAGCTGCTCAAATACGCTAACTCAAATGAGCGGGTTGTCCCTACGGGTGGTGAACTTCCCTCTGCTAATCGTTCGAGGAAGACCACGCTTCTCATGACCTCTACTTACACTTGCTATAAATATAAATTTAAGTTTGTAGTAGAGAAAAATACTAATTTAGAAACTCCCAACAAATCTAACTAGTGGAGTAAATGGGCGGCGGCGAAAGGTGGTATGGCTGTGATGATGGGAGTGGTAGTTAACTACTGGTGATATGGTGGCTATAGATAATGACGTGATACATAGCTAGTCATTTTTTTTCATTTTAAGATTAAGATGTTACAAGTATTAATGTTTGACAATAAGGTTATGAAGTACCCTAGGGCCTAGGCTATTCTTTATATATCAATATCCTTTTAGTAATGGTTCGTAAAATTATTACTAAAACTAATCTTTTAAAAACAATGATTAAGAGCAATTAGAGTTATTTATCAACTTTACATAAAGTTTAGAAGAAAATGAAATATCACTTAATTTGTAGAAGCTAAACATGATAAACAAGGAGAAAAAGGATGAGAATTTTTGTTTTGTTTCATTCAACGTACAACAAGGAATATATACAAATAATGAGACTCCTTGGATTCCCGAAACATGGGGAAGGCCAAGGGTGAACAACATACAATTAATACAAGAAATTGGAAAAGGCTAAATAATAATTAATGGCTAAATAATAATTAATGGATAAATAATAATTAATGGATACTTAATGAATACTTTGCTTATTACGCTAATATAATTGTTTTTTATCTTAAAGTGTATCGCTTAGAAAAATCCAAAAATGTTTTTTTACACTCACTAACTTGGATTGTTCTTATATCATATTGTAAATGGGTAGTGTAAGAATTATTATTTAATTCTCCGTTATGTGGACCTAATTACCGATATCAGTCACCTTAATTAATAACGGTTAAACATAATGTTTCGGGTTTTTAGTAGGAGTAATAGATTAAGTGGATTAAGGTTAATGTTTACAGGCCATTAACATATCAGGCCCACTTATCTTATTAAGCCCCTCCTGCCACCTCTCTATATAAGCAACACCTGTTTGTGCTTTAACCTAATTCATTTCATATTAAGAAACACACATAAAGAAAGTGAATTAGAGAACAAGGAAGGCAGGAGAAGACAAAACAATAAGGGTTCATCTTTTATCTTTCTCAAGTAATTTTATTATCAGATCTAATGGCTACATCACGTAAGTACCTTTCAGTAATTATTGCTTTAATCAAGATCCTATAATTTATGTTTACATGTGGTATCAGAGCAGGATTGTGATTAAAGTTATAATTATAATTAATGTTTTGATTATGTTTTTATGAATGAACTTAATGCTTTAATCATGATGTTATAATATTCATTCATAATTGATTGTATACCCTTATGATTGATATCGTATCCTTATACATGATCGTTTCCGCTGCCCTAATCGAATTATTTCGTTTTATATGATTTATGATGATTATTATATGATTTATGATGATGATTTGCGCTGCCCTAATTCGATTTGTATGGTTTATTATGATTACTGTTTGCGTATGAATGTCGTGTGAATTTACCACACTCGAGAGAGCTAATGCTTCACTCGATCGAGATGGTTTATTCATGATGTTGCTCGATCGAGCTAATGCTTCACTCGATCGAGATGGTTTATTCATGATGTTGCTCGATCGAGCTAATGCTTCACTCGATCGAGGCCTTTTGTCTTCGATGTTGCTCGATCGAGCTGTTATCTACTCGATCGAGTCAATTGTCTGTTTTTGCCCTCGATCGAGCTAATGATGTACTCGATCGAGGGGTTTTGTTTGCATTCTCTACTCGATCGAGCTGAAGCTGTACTCGATCGAGGGGTTCTTGTTTATTCTCTACTCGATCGAGCTGAAGCTGCACTCGATCGAGGGGTTCTTGTTTATTTTCTTCTCGATCGAGCTAAACTTGTTCTCGATCGAGGTGCTTTTGTTTATTTTCTACTCGATCGAGCTGATGTCTTACTCGGTCGAGGTCTTCCCGTGTTGGTTCGATGCTTAAAGTTTGTTTTCATTGTATGCTCGTATAATATTATGCTATTATGCTTAAAGGAGACCTTCACATTATGACGAGTTGAAATTCACCACAGTGATTTTATCTCGTACGCGATCAGATCTCATAATGTAATTGAGCATTCACATTATGTTGATGTTCACCACAATGGACTCAAATTATGCAGTGAATATCTGACTAAGCATACGTTCTTATTGAAGATTAATTATATCTTATGTATCGATTAAAGGAGACCTTCGTATTATGACAAGTTGAAATTCACCACAGTGATTTCATCTCGTACGCGATCAGATCTCATAATGTAATTAAATTGGGCATTCACATTATGTTGATGTTCACCACAGTGGACTCAAATTATGCAGTGAATATCCGACTAAGCATCTAATGGGGTGAAATAACTTGTATTACGGTTTTACCCACAGGTAACCTGACATTAAAGTGAAACACTCATTAAAGAGAGTATACTTGATTATGTAATTAAGCATGCGTAGGTTGTCCACAGATACTGCACTTGCTTAATGAATGTTTATGAGTTACTCATTCAAGTCTCAAGTCTTAGTCATAATTGCTATTGTGTGATAAACTCAAAGCCTAATGTTCTGAGCATTGTTCATAATGCAGTACCGTTGCAAAACTCTCTCAATAACTTGACAGTCTTTGCTTAAAGTTCTTACGACTTACCACTGCACCAAACATTAAGTCCTCCATTTCGGAGACAGGCTGTACTGCAGCCAGTAAGTACATGGAAATCATTAAGGAACGCTTTCAGACTACCGATAAAACGGTAGCTGGAAGGCTTATGTCTGAACTTACCACTGCTAAGTATAATGAGAATGTCACCACCATGCAGCAACATGTGTTGCACATGACGAATCTGGCAGCTAAGTTGGGAAAACTGGGCATGAAAGTTGAGGATCCGTTCCTCGCCCAGTTTATAATCAACTCTACCTGATAAGTTTGATGTTTTTCACCTTCATTACAACACCGTTAAAGAAATTTGGAGTGTTAATGAATTGACCAATAAACTGGTTCAGGAAGCAGCAAGAATCAAACAGAAAGATGAGGCTGATGCCTCAAGTAAGAATGGTGGTCTACCCCAGGCACATCATGTGCATCATGTAAGCGGGAAATCTAAAGGTAAGTTTAGAAACAGAAAGGGCATTAAGTCAAGCACTTCTGATAAACCGTCTACATCTGGCATAAAGAAGAAAATTAAGAAGCAGGAAAGTTGCTCTTTCTGTAGTAAACCTGGGCACTTTCAGCAAGACTGCATAAAGCGTAAGAATTGGTTCGAAAAGAAGGGTAAGCCTTTGGCTTTAGTATGTTTCGAATCAAATTATGTTTAAATTCCTTCTAATACATGGTGGCTAGATCCAGGCTCTAATGAAAGTTCCTCCTTCTTGTGGCATAAACGTTTGACCCATATTTCAAGAGAAAGAATGAACATATTGGTTAAAAACAATATGTTACCTTCTCTTGATTTTACGGATTTTGGGACGTGTGTGGAATGCATTAAAGGTAAGCAAACCAAACACACCAAGAAAGGGTCCACAAGAAGCACTGCTTTATTATAAATTATACATACAGACATTTGTGGTCCATTTGATGTTCCCTCCATGAGCGGAGAGAAATATTTCATCACCTTTATCGATGATTATTCACGTTATTGTTATCTTTACCTTTTGCATAAAAAAAAATCTCAATTAGTAAACGCTTTAGAGGTTTACATTAAGGAGGTTGAAAGGCAATTGGGAAAGAAAGTGAAAATCATAAGGTCAGATAGAGGTGGTGAATATTATGGCAAATATGATGAATCAGGACAACATTCTGGTCCCTTTGCAAAACTCCTTGAAAGTTTGGGAATTGTCCCTCAGTACACAAATCCTGGTTCTCCATGGATGAATGGTGTAGCTGAGAGGCGTAATCGAACCCTATTAGAGGCTGTGAGGACAATGATGAGTAATACCAACTTACCCATAAAGTTGTGGATGCATGCCCTTATGACTGTTGTGTATGTTGGAAACCGGGTCCCCAGTAAGGCAGTTTCAAAGACACCATTTGAACTGTGGAAAGGGTGGAAACCGAGTCTTCAACATTTGCATGTATGGGGATGCCCAGCCACTACTACAAAAACAGTCTATGACAACGGTTAAAAACCGTTGTAATATTAAAAAGCGGACGTTGTTAAAGCCTCCGTTGTTAAAGGTTTTAACAACGGTTTAGATTTAATGAAAATACCGTTGTGAATAGTTTTAACAACGGTACAAAGTCGTTGTTATTACTAGATAACTGTTGTTAAAATGTGTGAATAATTATGGTGGGAAAGATACGAGAACGGTTCTATTAAATGAAACCGTTGTTAAAGGTATGATTAGTTTTGGTGGGAAATATTATAACAACGCTATTGTTTTTAAACCCGTTGTGAATATAGTTAATTACAACGCAGTATAATAAAGAAGCCGCTATGGAAAGTTTTAATAACAACAGGTATTCTAGAATACACCGTTGTTAAAGGTATGATAAGTTTTGGTGGGAAATATGTTACAACGCTTTTAATGAATTTTGAAAAACCGTTATTATTTTTATTATTGTTTTTGAAAAAATTGTAATTTGTTCCCCTGCCACCAGTGAAAATCCTGCATAAAGCATAAAGCAGCAGTAGCAGCATCACGCATCATAAACCAATTTCAGAAGTAGCAAAATGATATATCTATATATAAATCTGAGCAATTCATGTACAGGGCAATTCATGTACATGGCAATTCATGTACAGCAGCAGCAAAATGATATATACAACCAAAATGATCTCTTTCAGAGCATTTCATACTTACAACTTGCTCTAATTAATGACTTCTACAAATTAAAGTTCCCTATCTGCTTCCAAAATAATCTAAGTTTCATTTATTCTTTGTTTGTTCAAGGACGTATTTGCCCAACAAGTCCCTTACCTCGTCTATATTGTGCTTAGTGTACTCAGGGACATGTGGCGTGTTGATTAAATACTGCGGATAAAACAAATAAAAGACATCGATCAGTAGGGTAACAACAGTATAGGCATATCATACATAATTAGCAACATCGATCATATATATATAGCAGAAAAGATATCAGCTCTAATGAAAAAAAGTAAATAATAGCTACATTAAACTACTAACTCTTTCTGGAATGCTGATATATCTTCGCCTAATAATCTCCAACATGAAACGACAAACGTAGTATCCACATTGGATGCTATCCGGCTGTTTAGGGACCTATTATTACATAATAAACGAAGAGACGAGAAGGCAATTACCAATTAGTTTAATGCGTAATTAAAAAAGACAGATGTATATGCGTAATTAGTTTAATGCACTTAATTATTAAGGTATTGTATTTGCGCGTACGTACCCCTGTTATCGTAATAAAAGTAGGGCCATCATCAGAATATTTTGTCGGTTGATCGCCGGTTGCTCTTTTCTTCTCAAAGGCCCTTTAAAAAAGGAAAGAGGCCGAAAGTCACATAAACTTACTTAATAATAATAAATGAAACTTAATATTATGTGCCAAATCATCATCAGTATTATAAACTTACTTAATAATCAACTTCTTAAAGGTCTCGGATGGTTGTCTATGCAAAGAGTCCAACCAAAATACTTTCTTCGTGGTCGGATTGATCGCTGCTAGCACCCAATGTCTCCTAGAGATCGAGAGACACATCATTATTAACAATCACAACATGCATCATAACCAAACATATAAAAATGCAATTGTATTTGGAATCGTAATATTAATTATATATTACCCGGCTTCATTATAAGGGGCAAAAATGAGCTTATTGTTTTTCGCCAATTCCCCAGCAATATAATTTACACGTTCTTCATACGAAAACATCTCGATATGCATAGATAAAACATTTGGGCACATGAATCCGTATTGAGGAAGTGGATTATTGGTCTCGGCGGGGATCACAACCGAGTTCAAGTACCTACATGACGGGTTTAATTCCGATATTAAAAACACTATATCTTAGTCAGAATATTAGAATACTGCATGATTTAATTTATTAAGAAACTTACTTCATCCAAACATATAGGTGTTGGACATCAATCTCGTCAAGGCCAGCCCAAACGGCTAGCATTTCCCAATCCAGCATTGCTTGGCGTTCTACCCCTACAATATCATTCTCGAGCGGAATAATTATTAATTGCTCGCTTGCTATGCGTCTCTCAGCCTCCTTATAAAGCTCCAGCATCGCCACCGTTCGTACTTTTTCCATGTAAACGTTCCCATGAATTTAGTACTGGATAGACTCCTGACCTCTTTCAGCTTGGGGAAATGATGCGGTGTGCTACCTTTCACAACCTACATGTGGCTAACTAAATTAAGTTGCTCTTTCAATGATGAGGCGATAGTAGAACTTAAAATATAAAGAGAGTTGATTAAATACCTCATCAAGTTGTTGTATTGACGAGGTAGTAGAAAGATTATTGTCTATCGAGATAGACTTATCCATGTTTTTTGTTACCTACAAAACAAAAATAAAACATATAAATTTCACTATTTATGAAGGTGATGAACAAAGACAAAAGGTGGGTTAAATTAGATGTATTTTTCTAACCCCGTCTACATTCTGTTGAATTTTACAATCACGAGCCAAGAAAATGTGGCTTTGAGGCCACTGGACAAAACATTTAACCGCATCTGCCAGTATTATTAGGCCGTCGCGGACTGGGACGGGCAGTTTACGGGTTCCATAGCCCTTCGCGACTCCCACTATCCCCACTTTTGCATGCTTCGGCAAGAGTGGTACGCCATGAACCAAGATGGTTTCCGCTGAGTCCTTGGGCTTTGGGTATACGAAACCCCGAGCAACAATCACATTCTCTTTGAATGAAGGGTCGGCGAGACGAACAACTACCCGCTGTTTTGTGGCCTGAAGAATACACATTATTTACTAAATACCAAAATATAATAGATATCATAAATGATCTATATTGAGTATATAATGTAAAGTTAGTTACAAGTATTTATTGTTGGTGGGTAGGCTATTATACTTGAACATGTCCAGACCAGATTTAGCACTGACAGCATATACTAACTTCTTATATTCTACATACCTCCTTATTGTCACCCGTCTTCTCAGCCGGCTCCTCAAGTTGCGTCCCCTTTTCAGAGTTATTTACCTTATAAAAGTAATTACCAATCAAAGGCATGCAATGGCTGCTGGAAAGAACAAATGCAGAGTTTCAAAATGGTTAAGTCGTATTTACCTTCTTGGCTTGAGGTATCAAAACCTCAGCAGCATTAGGTACCTCACCCGTCTCCTCAAGTTGCGTCCCCTTTTCCGACTCATTTACCTAATAAAATAAACCAATCAAAGGCATGGCTGCTAGAAAGAACAAATGCAGAAAAAAAAAATCATATTTACCTTATCGGCTTGAGGTATTAAAACCTCGACAGCAGTAGGTACCTCACCCATCTTCTCAGCCGTCTCCTCATGTATTGGCAAGGTAGTAGTGTCTGCCTCTTGACAAATCTGTTGCACTACCTCACCCTTTTTAATGACATCCTCCATCATCTTCAATTCTTCTTCGGAAGGCTTGCCTCCAGAATTCATCTTCAGTATCACGGAGGCCAATAACTGAACCTGCACGCCCAAAATGTAGAATCAGCAATTTGTTAAAACAATAACATGTGAATTTTAAATGACAATAACAAATGGTATACGTACCATGTCAGCCTTCCCCTTATTTTTCTTCTTCTTGTTCGAGCTAGTTGTCCCATAATATTTCGTGACTCCGACATGTAATGGGACGCCCCTCAATCGACCTGGATGCTCGGGACGGCCGATCGCTCTAGCAAGAACGTCGTCACGACCACTCGGAGTGAATTTCCCTTCCGCAACCTCCTTCAGAACATTCTCCTATAATATATTAAATAAACTTAATTTAATTTTTGTTACTAAAATAAATAGATAGTTAGACATACAAGAATTGAACAATAAAGTTATTAAAAACCCGTCTTAATAAAAATAATACTTACTATGTTGGCCAAGACTTCCTGATCATATTCGTTACATGTTCGGGATCCTTTAGGCGTGTGCCCTTCTTTATAAGTTACGTGCCGATTCAAGTCGGTCACACCTTTTGACACCTACACGTTAACTCAAAAATAATATATGTATACATGTATATCAAGTCCAAGTATGATTAAAAAAATCTAATATATAGATGCTACTTACGAGATTTTCTTCTATCAATCTGTAACCGCCTCGAGAACCATAATATACCCCCCGCTTCTGTGAGATGTTAGCACGATTTCTGGCGCTAACGCTCTTCAAATCATATAAAATCGCAAGTAGATGAGACAATTAGAAAATTATAGATACAAGTAGAGTTTTAGAAAAATGTAACCTGAAACTTTTAGAAAAATGTAACCTTAAGTAGAGTTTTACAAAAATGTAAACATATGACATGGATACTTAACCTGAAACTTTTCAGTAGCTCGTTTCGCCTTATAATTATCCCATTGTTGCTGAGTGATGTGGGGGTACTTTGTCGGTGGGCTCTTATGCATCTGCCCCGTCTCCTTGTCCACATACAAGTGTAATTTGGCAAGGTCACACCTCCACTGCCTTAAGACTGCCGCTGCCTTACGTAATAGATACTTATCATGGCAGTCTGGAATATCGAAAGCTTCCTGCATCATCATCATATATACTAATAAGCGGCTGTCTAATATCATCAATTTATACGAACCTTTATACGGCTTCCTGCCTTATGTAATAGTAACTTCTGCAAAATAAAATGGTGTTTAGCTAAAGATATTATCATACCTTTATACGGTTCAAGAGTAACTTCTGCAATGCAGGATTTATATTCCTGAAATCATCTAAATCAATAGGCGCAAACTGTTTGGTTGTAACTCCAATCCAAGTGGATAAATGGCTAGCATTTGGACCAGTAGGAACACCTTTCACACTCCATTTTATTTCCATCGGCGTTTTTGCCGCTATAGCTGCAAGGGCTGCAGAGCACTTCGAAGCACCCCTCTCACCAGGCTTATCCCCCTTATCATTGTTTTCTACTCTTTTCCGTTTTTCACCCATGATAATCCTAAGACACTAAGACCTTCAAAAGAAATGAAATAGTAACGGAACAGAGTCATGCATACAGCGATTCTAAAACCCTAAGACCTTGAAATGAATGAAATAGTAACTGAACAAATAAAGAGTCATGCAGAGATTCTAAAACTCTAAAAACTTAGAAAGGAATGAAACTAGATGATAAAGAGAACGATAAATAGAAAATGAAAACAAAAAGATGAACTTCAATCTTAAAACCCTAAAGACGAAACACAAAAATTACCTGATAAAGAAAATGAGAACAGGGTGATGATAAAGAGAACAGGATGATGATCACGAGTACGAGGAGGATGATGATGATACTAAACAAAAAGATTTGTGTTGTAAACGAGGATGATTGTAAACGAGGAGGATGATGATGATAATGTACGTGTGTAAAATTTACTCTATAGGATTGTAAATTATTTTTTATTAAGAGAAACTAAAGGGTTTATTAAGAGAAACTATTGACAACGGTTATCCTACAAACCACCGTTGTTATAGAGTAATGACAACGGTTAAATCACACCCGTTGTAGAAAGTAATAACACTAAGACAACGGTTTATTTATTATAACCCGTTGTTGAAAGTAATAACAACGGTGAAATTCTAAAACACCGTTTTTATAGATTATGTATATTTTTTTTAATTTTTCAGATACGCGCGCGCGGTATTAAAATTTGAGGCACGAAATAAATTCATTAACTTTGCTTTAAATTAATTTATTTAACTTTGCTCTAAATTTAATTTAATTTATTTTACTTTACTCTAAATTTTATATTATAGGCGTAAGTTACGTTTAATTATTAGCTCGGATTGGGTTTGGCCTGGGAATCAATTCCAATCGGGTTAGATTCGGCGGGTTTGTAATTAATAACTTTATCGATCGGGTTAGTTATTAATTATTTTTAGTTTTTGGTTCAATTACTATCGAAGCGAGCTGATGAGGGTCCTTTCGGCTTTCAATTCGTGCCTGTTTCGGGAATGATTATAATTGGGCGGGTCGTCGATAATTTCCGGGTCAAGCGGATGTGGTATATATATATCGAGTCTAGATAGGGATCCTCGAATCGGGTCATTTTCTTTTTAATTAAGGAACTGGTTATTATAATTATCATGCATCACTAGTTAACCTGAAACTAATCGATCGGGTGGCCAGGCCAGCAGTTACGGAGCGGGCAATCCACTTTCTAGATCAGAGCAAGCGTAGCTACGTACTTCAATTCGGGTCGATCGCTTTTGGGCAGGGTCGGGGGCACGTGTCATTATTAATTACCTCGTATATATATATGTACTACTTATTGATGATGATATATATATATATATAATAATTAAATGATGATGACTTCCGGATCTCTAATTAACGACCCTCGTACTACAATTTGCAATAATAACAGATTCATCAATGCACATACATGCAATTCAAGTAAGTATTATATATACACGTACGTCAATGTTTCCCAAATTAAATAATGATGATATATATATATATATATATATATATATATATATATATATATATATATATATATGGGGTCGATCGACTTCGTTCATCCAATTCAAGTACGCTAATAAAAGGGACGGATATATATATATATTGACGATGCATATATATATATATGCTCAAATTAATTAAAAAGGACGGTTTATTGCTTTTTTACCATCTATTATGTAACACCCGGAAATGTACCCTATTTTTCTAGTAGAAATATTTTACGAAATCTTTTCAGCAAATTTAAGTTTTAATTTATAATTTTATGTTCCGAGTCGAATTTAGAATTTCCGAGTTCGTATTTGGAATTTCTGCGAGATTCCATGAGAATCCCGTCTTAAGGCGAGTTTGACTTTTCTTGACTGTTGAGTCGTCTTTGACTTTTCTTGACTTTTGAGTCGTCTTTGACTTTTCTTGACTTTTGAGTCGTCTTTGACTTTTCTTGACTTTTGAGTCGTCTTTGACTTTTCTTGACTTTTGAGTCGTCTTTGACTTTTCTTGACTTTTGAGTCGTCTTGGACTTTTCTTG
>JAIUZE010035448.1:0-14317 GCA_022085475.1 Heliosperma pusillum | reverse complement strand
AAAGCAAAGGTGGTGACAAAGATCAAACCTATCTTGGCATTGCCGTAGGTGACACATAAATGAAAAACGCTTGCAAAAGCTCATTGATAATGGGACTATCTCCCCATTTGACTATGAATCTTTTGGCACGTGTGAATCATGTTTCATAGGCAAAATGACTCGAATTTCCTTCAAAGGTTTTGGAATGCGCGCTGCTGACCTATTAGGACTCATACATACTGATGTGTGTGGACCTATGTCAATCAACGCTAGAGATGGCTATAGATATTTTATCACTTTCACGGACGATTTGATTAGATATGGATATGTCTACTTAATGAAGCATAAAAGTGAGTCCTTTGACAAGTTCAAGGAATTCCAGAATAAGGTTGAAAACCAACTGGATAGAAAGATTAAAGCACTACGTTCATATCGTGGTGGCGAATATCTTTCGAATTAGTTTGATCAGCACCTTAAAGACTGTGGTATAGTACTACAGTTAACTCCACCTGGAACACCACAATTGAATGGTGTGTCCGAACGGAGAAATCGAACATTACTTGATATGGTTCGATCCATGATGAGTCACACGGTTGTGCCTGACTCATTATGGGGATATGCTCTATTGTCAGCTGCTCTAATACTTAACCGAAGTCCGTCTAAAGCTGTAGACAAGACTCCATATGAACTATGGAAGGGAACAGTTCCTAACTTGTTCTTTATTCGGGTTTGGGGCTGCGAGGCTTATGTCAAATGGAGACCTGACGATAAGCTCGGCCCACGATCGGTCAAGACATACTTTATTGGTTATCCAAAAGGGATGTTTGGTCATTACTTTTACTCGCCTACCGAACATCGAGTTTTTGTTACGGCTAGTGCGACGTTCTTAGAGAAAGAATTTCTCGAGAATAGGACAAGTAATGGAACCTTCGATCTGTCGGAGATTCTAGAACCAACAACCGAGCTACCAATGGAGGAAACTGTTCCTTCATCATCGGCTGCGGGAAATATTCCTGAGGACCTAGAAGGTCGGTAGAGTCTCCAGTCCTCAGACGATACATTGTATGGTCGAGGAGGAATGGGAAGATGACTTTTTACTCCTAATAAGTAACGAAACCCGCTACCTAATAAAGGTGGCCATGACCTGTATCCGACTCAAGCTAAATTGCTTGAAGCCATGCTCCGGATGGACTCTATGTATGGAGAAATGACGTGTGGGATCTGGTTGACTTACCTGATAAGGTTCGGCTTCTTCAGTGCAAATGGCTTTATAAAATAAAGCATTCTGTAGAAGGACAACCAGATACATACAAGGCATGACTAGTGGCAAAGGGTTTCACTCAAGTGCAAGGATTGCACTATGATGAAATTTTTGCACCCGTAGTTATGCTGCGTTCCATTCGGATAATCTTAGCGATTGCCGCTTTTCATGACTATGAAATTTGGCAGATGGATGTGAAAACCGCCTTCTTAAACGGTTCTTTGGAGGAGGAGTTGTACATGGTACAACCCGAAGGTTTCATTGATCCTAAAAATCCTAAGAAGGTATGCAAGCTTAAGCGTTCCATTTATTGACTTAAGCAAGCTTCTCGGAGTTGGAATCATCGTTTCGACCAGGTGATAAAAGAGAATGGATTTACTCGATCGGTCGAGGAACCATGCTTATATATCAAGTCGAGTGGGAACAAGATTGTCTTCCTAATATTGTATGTCGATGACATACTCTTGATTGGGAATGACATACCTCTCTTAACTTCGGTAAAAGTGTGGGTTTTTAAAGAACCATTTCCATGATGAAAGATCTGGGTAACACAAGAATTTTGGGATCCGTATCTACAGAGATAGATCCGACGGATTTTTTATCCTCATCAGGAGTCTTATATAGATAAGTTCTTGAGAGGTTCAGCATGACCAACTCCAAGAAGGGGAACCTTCCAATGGTCTCTGGGATGCATTTGAGTAAAGCTCAGGCACCAAAGACATCGGAAGAGGCCGAGCGCATGAGTCGGATTCCTTATGCATCAGCTATAGGATCGATCATGTATGCCATGATATGCACACGTCCAGACGTGGCATATTCATTGAGTATGACGAGTCGGTACCAAGGCAATCCAGGTGAAACACACTGGATGGCTGTTAAAAATATCCTTAAGTACTTACGAAGGACTAAGGATTGGGTATTGACTTATGGAGGAGATACTAAGCTATGCGCAATCGGTTACGCGGATGCTAGCTTCCAAACGGTCGAGTGACTCGAAATCTCAGTCCTAGATTCGTGTTTGAGATCCCTTTTAGATCAGGACCTATAAGGATAGACCCAAATAGAATACTAATTATTTGTCTATTATACAGTTTAATTAAGCATTACATATATTTGATATGTACGTTTAGTTACGAGAGTTATTTATTGGAAATTGAGTTAGGAACTCATTCCACTTAAGTTTATTCGTCAATTATACGATAACTGACTGAATAAATTTTATGTCTTATTTTAATACGATTAAATAAGATTTAATTTAGTGATTAATCGTTAATTAATTAAATTAGTTGAGGTAATGCATATATTTTGAGATAGAGGTAATTAGTTAATTATATTTACAAGAAGTTGTAAAATAAATTAACTGGGCATTGTGGGACCCATTATATATTGATATAATGGTATAATATCACTTAAAAGTTAAGTATAGATTATTTATTAATTTGAGTCATATATTGTTATATGATCAAATTAACACTTAATTATACAAGATAATTAAGCATATGATTAATAAGTATTTGTAGGACAAATATCAAAAATCAAAATGGTCCATATTGGACACAAGTGACCGGTTGTGTACACATAAAAGACAATTATAATTGTCTTGAGTGACTTGCACATAAACTGTAACACCCGCAAATGTACCCTATTTTTATAGTAAAAATAATTTACAGATACTTTTCAGCGAAATTTAGTTTTAGTTTAGAATTAAATTTCCCGTGTCGAATTTAGAATTTCCGAGTTCGTATTTGGATTTTACGCGAGTTTTCAAGTGAATCACGTCTTAAGACGTCATTGACTTTTCCCTTGACTTTTTCCACTTACTCCTTCATATACTCCCTCAAACCCTAACTTCTTCCTTCATTTCCACTTACTCTTTCTTCCTCATCAAACCACCAAAACCTAAACTCCATTTTTATCAAGCTTAGATTCGTCACTACTCCTTCATTTCTTGCTCAAATTCACTAAGGTTCGTCTTATTCCTTCCCTCTCATCTTCCTCTATCCGTATTGGTAATAAAATTACCGTCTTTCTCGCTTTTCAATTTATCCGTCTTTCTCAAAGGTGAATTATATTCATCTTTTGTCGTCTTTGTATAGGTGGAGACTTTCTAGACCCCGACAAAGATTACTATCTAGTGGAGGAAGGTTTAGAAATCGTTTAAAGTCGCATAAAGGTAACGGTGAAGGGTTACTCGATATCATTTACGTGTTTTATTTGTTTTCCATGTTAGAAATCGTATTTAGAATATGGTTTATAAACTTAGGAATTGTGTTGTTGATGATGGTTGTTGTTAATTGATAATTGATATGAGAATTGATGATTTGTAATGATAGATGATGTTGTGTTATGCCTAAGTGAAATTGTGAAATTCGTGTTTTCGTGCCTGAGATAGGACGCTGACAGCGTCCATTGACGCTGGCAGCGTCGTGGGGCGCTGGCAGCGTTGCTTGCTGCCAGTTTTCCAAGTCGACTACAGTTTTCCTGCAATGACCCCTTTTCGTAAAATGATCATATCTCCTTTGTTACTTGCTTGTTTTGGGTTTGTGACATCTCGTTGGAACCGTAAGAGGATAAGCTATCACCTCCATTTCGAATTTTTGCATTTGCATGTCTAGAACTCTAGTTATGACCGTTTGTAGTGGACCCTTGTTTTAGTTAGTTTCCAAACAACGTTGTTTTGGAGAGGGGATCTATGTTTATTATTTATGGTGCTTCATAAACTTGTTCAAATGCTTATGTATCATGTATTGACTCATTGTTATCATAGTTAAATTTATATAATCCCCTATTCTAATGTTTTGTGACGGTTTTTGGTATGTCCCACTTTGAGTCGGTTTTTACAAATGTTACGGTTTTAGCACTATTTTATTATGTGCTTTGTACTCTCATTCCCTTGGCTACCTCCACGTTCGTAAGGCTGGAATGTCGGAACGGGGATGTATCCTACTGCTTAATTGCATGTGTTAGTGGGCATACAACGAAGTTGTTGGGAGGCGAACGCATTGCGTTGATCGACCCGGCCGTCAAATGTTGTGTACTTGCGAGGTGGTGTTATTTGCATGTAGCGTACCACTTGTTATGAGGCTTGTGCTCTTTTCCGCCTCTTTCGTGAATTGTTCTACCGAATTTGGGGTACTCGGCGTCTATGATTGACCGAGTCTTGGATGCGAAACGTTTATCGCATGTCGAATCGGAACACGTTATTCCGAGAGTCTGGCCAGGTTTAGACTAGGACAGTATTATTATCGTCGTCCTACCGGAGGAAATTAGTCCACATATACGAAATGTGATCGTGTATGCATACAGGGAAATGTCTTATCCCGTGGATGCCTTTTAATCATACTTGCCATGTACACGGTGCTAGTGCGTTTCATTTACCGTGAGAGTTGCCGTCAATATATTGGTATGTTTGGATGAATGATTATATGATTGATCATTGGATGACTTGGCATGGTTTGTATGTCGAGTCTCAATCTTATCAAACTTATACCGCTAACGGTGAGATGTAAGCCCTAGTGAGCGTATTCGGTTGCCTAAGAGTGTCTTCCCCGAGTCTTTGTATAACATGATGGATTCGGATTTGTTTTCCATATGCTCTTATCATTATATATTGAATTGCCTATCTATCCTTATCGTATTTCACATGTATATCTATATATGCATGCTTCTACTTTTGTATTTCCTTTTATGTACGTTTAATGTGATATGGCTGGGAGAACACGGAGTTACTCCCCACTGATTGTGGCGTTCATGTTTTTCATGGATGAACAGGTTGCTTGATTGGATGGCTTTTTGCTTGTGGTATTTTGGGTTCGGGTGTGAGCTAGCAGGCGTGGTCCCTGGATTGAAACAACTCTAGACGATTTTAGCTAGTTGCTAATAACTTTGTTGTTGGATAACACTTTGAGAGACTATGTCTCTTGTAGTATTTTGTATTTGGTTTGTAACATCTGACACTCCTCGTATTTTCTATTGGCATGTAAAAAGTTTTAAAAACACCGTATTTCCGCTATTTAAATCACATGCTTGTATGTTTTATTTCCGCATTCGCGAGGGTTGTCACATAAACACACTTGATAATGACATATCCTACAAGCTTTAATCATTGATTTAACTCACACTCAAGCCATCTTGCATGTGAATAAAATAAGCAAAATTGAGCTCAATTGTAGCACAAGTGGACCGGCCACTTTGACCTTCAAATAGAACAAAAGTGGTTCATTTTACTCCACTTCATTTTGTGTTTTATTCTAACTTCTCTTAATTACTCAATTTCTCTCTAAAACTCACATGCAAACTAATATTCTCTACATATTACTAGTGTAGTAATACAATAATATTAGTAGTATTATTCCTTACTTATTATCTAGTTAATAATAAGTTAAGATTATTTGGGTTTAATCTTGGGTGCAACAAGAAGGAGACCTTCTACTTTGGAGGTTGTTTTATGGAGGATCATCCATTAATTTCATGCTCAAGAACAATAAGAAGGAGTTCTTATTGTGCCCATATTGAACCGAAAAATCCCAATGTAAGGATGTTTTTGTCTTATCTTTTCTTTTATGCTTTTATATTTGCATGCATGATAACTAGATCCTAAATCATTAACTTAATGTAATTTAATGAACTAATTAGAGGAGTCTAATTAAAGGTCTAGGACTTTCATGTGATATCAGAGCTCAATTGTTACATGCATGTCGATTTTAAGCATTAAAATCGAGTTATACGATAACTTGGGTAAAATTGAAAATTTGTGTTCAAAAATGGTTTGCACGAAATTTTTGATTTGCATGCATACCTACTGACCTCAAAATTGTTGTGGTCAAATTTGGTGGTTTTAGGGATCAATTTGCTATTTATTTTGATTTATGGCCTTTAAATCATGTTAATATGCATATTTTATGTTAAAAGTTAACTAAAAATAGTTTCATGTTGATTCTGGCCATGAAATTTTTATATGATCTCACATGTATGTTGTACATACTTTTTGTAAAATTTCGTGACTTTTAATTAAGTTTTGCATGATTATTGATTTTTATGAGATAAAAGTCAATAAAGTGAGATTATTATGTTCATAAAACTTAAACGTCCTTTTATGGTGTTGAAAATTTTTGATACATTTTATAATCTTATTTTTATCATCTTGGTGAAATTTTACAATTTGTTTCACTATTTTACTTTATTTAATGGTTTTTATTTGATAAAACCGTTGAATAAAAAGTTATTTGTTCATATAATTAAATTAAAAATTTTGGGCAAATTTTTCTGGTTTTTAAAGTTCCTGGAAATGTCCCAGAATGTACAAAATTTTTGGTTTCAAATTTTTATGAGTTTTATATTTTATTTTGGGTTTATTTCATAAATGATATGATTAAACCTCTATATTTAGCAAATACGATCAATTCAAACTAATTAAATATAAACAAAATTAGTGGGGACTAATTTTGAGTTCTAAATCAGTTTAGATAATTTGTTTGAGCTTAAATATGATTTAAGTGTTGATTATTGATTTTTAATGGTTACAAATCGATAAAATCCATAAAACCGAGCTAGAATGAGCATGATAAGTATCAAGGGCGATTTTGGCATTTTTTTTTCAGCATTTTATTTATGTTGTTATGGTTAAATGAATTAATATCATTTATTTAATTTTTAATGCAAGTTGTACCTAGTATGGCCTAGATTATTTTAATCGGTATTACCCGTAATGTAAGGGAATACCGATTCGGTTGTAATTTTATTTGCGATCTCGTATCGCCGTTTGTAATAAATTAATTTTATTTCTAGATCAAATGTATAATATGAATTTTATTTGTATCTTTTGTAATTAATTATTATGAAGCGAAGATTCCCGAAGTCGGTGTTCCAAAAGACGGTGCCTTTTTGAAGTATGTTCATGAAGAGGCAAGGGGCCAAGGAGTTGGTTTTCGATTTTGTAATCTTCTAGTTAATTAGATTAGCTAGGTGGCCATACTAGGATTTATTATTGCTTGCTTTATGTTTTCCGCTCATGCCAAAATCGCCAACATGCATTTTTATTTCTCGATTGTCAATTCAAAGTTATTCAAAATTCACCGACTTAGTTCGCTTATAGGGAATTAATAACTAAATTGACAAGACCTCTCACATAACTTAAAATAAAAAAAAATTGAGATTTAGCCTTACCAATTGAAGCACCTATGAACCCCGTGTTCATTAGGGTTACCACGCTCGTGGGTCCCTTTTTACCTCGGGTAAGTAGGGTGATGCGATCACAAGCCAAAATTGGATTGGACTCAACGAGATAAGCGTTATCTTGGGACTAGGAGATGGATTTAGTTGAAATCCGTCAACCAAGAGTTCTAAGGGTAGAATTAGTCAAGTATTGACTTACCATTTTTAGATAAAGGTAGCATACGATAACTATTTTTGTCTAAAGATGGGTCTTGGAATCACTTATGTAATTTCGTGAGGGGTCGTTATATGAGTGACTTGTTTAAAATTGTTTTACAAGTAAATTATATATAAGCAATGAATGTTTATTTTCTGTTCATATTTATTCGCGCAATGACAAATATTTTTCCTTCTACGAACTTGTAAATCCGTTCAATCGTGGAAAGGAGTTTCCATTATTTTATACGGTAGCATTTTGATTGCGATCTCCGTTTAACCACCATAGCTAAAGACAAAATGAATTTTATCTTTTGATCCTCATATTCACCATTGCAAATGTCTCTTATGAAGAGTATACAAATAAGTCACACTTGGTCAAAAACGTTTTGAATTTTTTGTGACGTCTTCTTATAACAATGGTACATCAATCCTTTTGCTCCAAAGCAAATATTTGTAATTTTTGGTATGTCGTCATAATGCTTCTTATCGAGGCTTAGCTCAAAAGAGGCCAAATCAGTTGGGACGACAAGGTTTCTCGATTTATTTGAAATCATGTTTAACCAAATACCGTAGTCACTTTATGAAAGGTTTATCCTTTTTGAAGGTAAAACCATGAATGAAATGAGGAGTAATCTTCATTTTAATTCTAATCTACTTGTCTAAAAGGATATTTATGAAAGTGAGTGGGAGCTCTAAGAAGGATGTTTTATTCTTAATTGTTAAGAATAAGACGAGCTTCAAAAGTAGGTTGGCACGATATTGGCACATGGCTACGGAAAAAGGCAAGGCTATTTTGAATAGTAAAGTCAAAACCCAAGCAAGGTGTCGAACCCAACTTTTGATAATTCTATTTTACAGTGTAAGACACTAGAAAAGAATTTGCCCCAAGTTTTCTAAAGAGTTAGAAATTGGGTGTACTATTTTCACCCATAATATCTATATGATCGACATTTATTTTGCTAAAATGCAAGTTTCGTGTATTAGATACCCATTATGGTTTTCATCAATGTATTCAATACATGTAATAAATCGTGCGACGACCAACCATGATTAAATGTCGACCTACAAGGGAAATATAACTATTGTAGTTTTATTTCTATAAAGACATATAAAAGTTATAATGTGATCAATCTAGTTTTGGATTTAGAGGTATACTTTAATATACGTTATTATGTACATGACCTCTAAATAAAGAATATAGTATCCACTTTTGTGTACGACACAAGTGTTTCACTTTTGTGAATGGAACAAGCGTTGTATCTATTTATACCTATACTTGGTCAATGGTTATCCCATACCAATCAAAGGTAACTATATTCTTGACCTAAATTAGAAATTTCTTGTCATATAGATTGAAAAGGGCTCAAAATTGGTGACCCAAATCTAATCTTAATTCTGTATTGTGTAGCACATCTAAAACATTTGATTTTGAATCTTATGGTGTGTGCGAATCTTGTATTCAAGGAAAGATAATTCGTGCTCCTTTTGTTGAAAAGGAAATCGAACTAGTGAGTTATTGGCCCTATTACATAAGAATATGCGTGGTCCAATAACAAACACAACCAGAGATGGTTATGACTATTTCACTTTATTTACCAACGATTTAAGTAGATATTATATTTGATTCTACTTAATGAGGTGCTATGAGAAATTCTTTGAAAAGTTCAAAGAGCTTCAATGTGAAGTAGTTAACCACCAAGAGTATTAGATCAAGGACTTACGACCAAATCGTAACTAAAATATCTAAGTATTGACTTTGATTTTCACCAAAAGTATTGTGAAATAGTTTCACGAGTTAACTTCTCTAACACACATTATGAGATAAGGTGTTGTTAAATAGAGAAACAGAACCTTATACGATATGGTTTTGTCTTTGTCAAGTCACTGAACCATTTGACTAACCTTTGGATCTTTAAATTTTTGTCTGCTATTTCTTTTCCCACCATATCAAAGCACATTTAAAACAGTCGCATTTTATTTCATATACGATATGGATAGGTAGCGTACTTAATTTATAACTTATCCGAATAAAACAAGTGCTCAATAATCCTACATTGACCACGAGAACAAAGCGTTTGTGACTCGTGATGCTGTCTTTCAATAAAAATACGATTATTTCTTGATAAGACAGAGTGGGAGAAAATGTTTCAAGAGCCACAAACTGAGCATATGGTCCGGAAAAAGTTTCCTCATTGCTTGTTCAGTAGTTGTTTCTTCGGAACCTAGGAGGTCAGGTGGAATTTTATCACTCCTTAATAGTTATGAATTCTAATATGCGACTTATAAAAGACTGTTTTTTAGTCCCAACTTCTTGATATGGCTTAGAGTCATACGATTCGTAATGGACTCCATGCATGATGGTCAGGTATGTGACCTGGTAAATTTTACTTGAAGAAGTACGACCTCTTCAATGTAAATTGGTTTTTAAGATCGAAATTTGCATGGATGAACATTAAAATGTTTTAAAAGATAAATTGGTAGGCAAAGAGTTTTGCACCAACCTTAATTCTTCGATCCATTCGAATATACTTAGCCATTACATTATTTCATAATAGTATGATGACAATTGGATCTCAAGAACCACCTTCTTGAATACGATTCTAGAAGAGGTAGAATATTTTATATTCATCTCTGGATTCATAGATCCTAATTATCCTAAGTTAATTTTGCAAGCTTAAGAGGATGTCTTAAGTAAGCACTAAAGAGTTTGAATTAGTGTGACAATCATGTTGTAAAATATTTCTCGATATCTCGAGGAATTAAATTTATACATGAAGGTTAGTGGGAGTAATATGGTTTTCATAAGTCTTATATGTGGAGACATATTAATCATTTTAAATGATGGAAGATTTTGGAGAAGTAGAATACATCTTTTAGATATCTGGATTTGTGGAGATAAATCTAAAAGGATATTAGCGTTGAGTCAAAATTCTTATATTGATAAGATCTTTGACTAGTTCAAGGAAGTTGAACACATGATAATTGATTCTTTTTGCTTCCGCTGCGGGATCAATTATATACGCTGTGATGTATGCTCAATCCGACATTTTGCATGCTTTGAGCATGATGAATCATTTGCAATCAAATCCAAGTGAAAATCACTTGATAGCCATAAAGAACATCCTTAGTACTTGCGAAGGACTAAAGATATGTTCCATGTGTTTTGATTTTAAAGTGAGTTGCGTGTAAGGGTTACACAGACTTCAGTTTCCAAACTGATCAAAGTGATTTGAAATCACGAACTGGCTATGTTTTTAGATCTGTTGGAAGAGTTCCAAGCAGAAAGGACTATTGGAAAGGTGCCAAGTAGGAGTGACATTTTCAAATATAAATGACATGTATCCGCTGGAAGTGTTCCAGGCAATTTATCATTGCGGATTTCACAACGAAAATGGAGTACATTGCATCATATGATGATGCATATGAAAGTAGCTTGGATTCGACAGTATTGGAGGGACTAGAAGTAGTTTCTATAGCTGTATATCCTATCCCATGATACTGGTAAAACAGTGGGAGCTACCTTTAGGCCAAGAGTCCTAAGTCTAGATTCTAACCTAGACACGTACTCAGAAAGTTCTATGTAATATGAGATTGCGTAGATAAAGAGAAATAACAATCAGAACGATGGGAAAGATGCAAGTATTGCTAATCCATCAGCCATGCCTTTTGCAGGCTGAACATGATAGTCATGTCGTTTCAATGGGGATTGAAATATGTACCTGAATTGCTAGAGATTATGAGATATGAAATTATTGATAGCGTATCAATTTTTCCAAATATTAGATAATCGCATTCATTGTTAGAGTTTCATTACAAACTCCTTATTTAGTTTGACTAAATTTTAATACTTTGTTTATCCGAATTGGTTGAAAGAAAAGTTGAACCCAATTCAAGTGAACATGATGAACTCAGTGTTTTGTCCCTAGTCACTCATTTGAGGTGACGTCTCGAAGTGACTAGATTATAAGTCGATCGATGGTTGGTTCAGCACCATGGGGTCATGGAGATGACTGGTCGTTTACATAGACAGACGTTGGAGACATTATGTCGGGCAGTGACCATAATAGAGTCCCTTATCAAAGTTGTTGAAGCCTGGTCGTGGCGGGGATTTCTATTTTATTCCTATGAGTCGATTCTTTAGACTGGCGACCATTTACCTGAGTCAGTGTAGTTTCCGATTGACTTTGGTGTTTTGTCCTAGGTTTCGTCGCGTGAAAGGCGGCCGATGGCAGCTTCTGGTTCCATGGTGGATCTGAATCATACAGTGTAAGATGGGGTCAAACAGGAATTGTGCCCCCACTTTGGGTATTAACATCGTTCGGCCCAGCACTCGAGGAGTAGTAACTAGAAATGCGTGGCCAACGCTCGGAAGAGATCTCGGGTAGATTTTTCCGGTCCAGACAGTGACTCTCCCAGATCGAGAACATCACTCTATTTATAATTTCAAGTCCAATTTCGACCTGTAGACACCTGCAATGAATGGGAGGATGTGCCCAAAAGAGACAAGAGATCGGTATCACACACTTGTGCGATACCATTGGGAGATATTGTGTGTAGGAGTCCTCCGATAGTGTTACTACAATGCACAACTTGTATCGGACGATGGGAGATTGTTAGAGTAAGTGTCCTCCACAAGTAGTAGCATTTATATAATAATCTCATTTGGAATATAACGTGGCATGATTAGTATATTTTGTACTCCCTTCAGTTGATAGCGGCAAATCGTTACGCTTGGCCCCCTCATAGAGTTTGACGTTATTGTCGTATGACGGCGGTAATCAACTGATCCCTTTAGGTCACACCTATAGGATGAGACCCAAATAGAATACTAATTATTTGTATACGATACATTTTAATTAGAGCATTACATATATTTGATATGTACGTTTAGTTACGAGAGTTATTTATTGGAAATTGAGTTGGAACTCATTCCACTTAAGTTTATTAGTCAATTATACGATAACTGACTGAATAAATTTTACGTCTTATTTTAATACGATTAATAAGATTTAATTTAATGATTAATCGTTAATTCATTTAATTAGTTGAGGTTGTGCATATATTTTGAGGTAAAGAAAGGAAAAAAAAAGGTAATTAGAGTTAATTATATTACAAGGAGTTGGTAAAATAAAGTTTGAACTGAGCATTGATTAGTCTAGTTTAGTAGGGGTTAATAAAGTTATTTTGATGATTAAATGATGGGTTAAGAAGTATATTTGGGGATTTTAGTGCTTATGTCTTGAGTGTTGGTTTGGTAATGGACTTGTGTGTTTTAATGGGGTAATTGGATTGATTTCTTGCTCTGAGTGGAGAAGGGCTTCTTTAGAGGTTAGTATTGGGCTAAGGATGTCATGAGAGTGTTGATTCTGAAGCAAGTCAAAGCCCAAAACAATGAGTCAAAATGCGTAAAAGAGAAGACAAGCAGGCTGCGAGGAGCGGCTAGCTGCGTGGCGCGGCTACTAGCTAGCTGCGAGGAGAGGCTAGCTGCGTGGAGAGGCTGAGCATTGGATTCCGACGACTCTTCTAATGCCTCTTTAATTCAGCCATTATGCCCATACTTTATGAGGTTTTATGAGGTTTTATTAGGATTTATGAAGATGCTCTTTGAAGACCTATAAAAGGAGGGATTGTTGATCACTTTAGATAGATCTTCTTCCATCTTTTAATCATCATAATACATAGAAAATACTTTAAATTTCTAGTTTGTTTTAGTTATTTTGTATGGAAGGCTAAGTTCTACATCTTGGAACAAGTTCTTGAAGCCAAGTTAGTTTGAATTGTAAGACTCTTATTCTAATTCTATTTCATTTTTAGAGTATCAAATTTAGTTTGCATTATTGTTGGTTTGTTAATTATGCACCTAGAATGATCAACTAGTTGTCATTAGTTAATTAAACATTGCTAGATTAGATGAATGAATCTTTTGTTTGTTTATCTATTTCATTGTAGCAATTATAATTCATCAATTCGTATGCTTTCATCATCGTTGAGTTATAAAAAACTAAATTTGTATGAACCAAAGTGAAGCAACGCTTGTTTTCTTCATTCGTTTATCTTTGCTAAATTCCATCGCTTTAATCTACAATCTCGATACAATTGAGCGCTTGACTAAATTGACGATATTGTAAGGAATATTTGTTTACGCTTGTAACTAATAATCATTCATAAGTGGATTTAGAAGTCAACAACTTCATAGCAAAGTACTCAATATTGAAATAGAATAGAAGAGTCAATAATCAATTCATAACTTGTTGGTGGAAATTACTTGGTCCAAGAATCATTCTCATATTTGTTACACATTTTCAATTATTATATTATCTTTATATTAGATTTCATTTTTGTTTTAGTAGACTTAGAACATCAACATATCAAAACCCCCATTTAGTTACTTGCTTTTGCACACATTTAGTAAACAAAATACCTTCCTTGTGGGATCGACCTCTACTTACACTTACTATTAGTTTGCGTTTGTAGTAGTTAAAAATACTAATTTGGAGACTCGCGACAAGTCTAGCCAAATTTTGGCGCCGTTGCCGGGGAAGGCTATTGTTTATTTATTTGTGCAATTGTTTTTATCTATTTATTTTTAGTTTAGTTTTGGTGTTTGGGTTTATGCCGGACACCCGTTCTACTAACAAGGAATTGTTAGATTTTGATCCAGAATTGGAGAAAACTCTTTTTCAGATAAGAAGGGAGATAAGGAGA
>JAIUZE010035447.1:0-12991 GCA_022085475.1 Heliosperma pusillum | reverse complement strand
AATTCAATGTGATGCCATTCGGGTTGACTAACGCTCCAGCAATATTCATGGATCAGATGAATCGTACCTTCAGGGAGTACCTCGACAAATGTGTGGTGGTGTTCATTGATGATATTTTGATCTTTTCTAAATCTGAGGAAGAACATGCTGATCACCTTCGAACCATTTTGGGTGTTCTTCGACGCCAAAAAGGGTATGCTAAGTTCTCCAAATGTGAATTCTGGTTGGCCGAGGTATCTTTCCTTGGTCATGTCATTTTAAAAGACGGTGTTATGGTCGATCCAGCTAAAATTGAGGCGGTGGTAGAATGGAAGAGTCCGAAAAATGTGTCCGAGATTCGGAGTTTCCTTGGTTTAGCGGGTTATTACCGTCGGTTTGTGAAAGATTTCTCTAAGTTAGCAAGACCGATGACTCAATTGCTAAAGAAGGAAACAAAGTATATCTGGACCGATGAATGTGAAAATGCCTTCTTGGAATTAAAGAAGAGATTGACTACCGCACCGGTGTTGACTTTACCAGATGATGAAGCTGATTATGATGTCTATTGTGATGCTTCTAAGCATGGGTTGGGATGTGTCTTAATGCAGAATAGAAAAGTCATTGCATATGCTTCTCGACAACTCAGGGTTCATGAAGTGACCTACCCGACTCATGATCTTGAGTTAGCAGCTGTGGTACATGCATTGAAAACTTGGAGACACTATCTTATTGGAGTTCATTGTCGAATCTATACCGATCATAAAAGCTTGAGGTGCATTTTTACTCAGAAGGAGTTGAATATGAGGCAGAGAAGATGGTTAGAGTTAGTGAATGATTATGATGCCGAGTTGATTTACCATGAAGGGAAGGCAAATGTTGTGGCAGATGCATTGAGTAGAAAGACTAGTCATTCATTAAATGCTCTTAGTACTTTACCCGATGAACTAGTATCAGAATTTCAGAAGCTTAAGATACAGTTTGTTGGGAAAGGATTTGATTATCTTGGTGCTTTGACTGCGGAACCCGATTTCTATCGAGAGATTCGTACTTGTTTACCGGAGGATGCTACTTTCATCGCCAATACGAGCAAAAATACTACTTGGGCAAGCTAAGGATTGTGTGGTGGATAATGATGGCTACCTTCGTTACCATGGTAGAATGTATGTTCCGAGAAGTGCCGAGTTGAGAAAGAGAATACTTGATGAAGCTCACCTTTCTCCTTATTCTATTCATCCTGGCGGTGACAAAATGTATAAAGATTTGAGACCACAGTTTTGGTGGCCTAGGATGAAGATTGAAGTAAAGGAGTATGTTAGTAAATGTCTTACTTGTCAGAAGGTGAAGATTGAACACCAAAGACCCGGAGGTTTGCTACAACCTTTGGAAATTCCTCTTTGGAAATGGGAGTCTATTTCTCTGGACTTCGTGATGGCTTTACCTAGTACTTCTAGTGGAAAGAATGCAATCGGGGTTATTGTAGACCGTCTAACCAAGTGTGCCAGATTCGTGCCTATCAAAGAAACTTGGAAGATAGATGTCTTAGCCCGTACCTATGTGGATGAGATAGTGCGTTACCATGGAGTTCCTAAAGATATAGTTTCAGATCCTGATCCGAGATTCTGTTCCCGATTCTAGACGGCTTTACAAGAAGCCATGGATAGTAAATTGTTGATGAGCACAGCATTTCATGCCGCTACTGATGGTCAAACCGTGAGGACGATCCAAACTTTGGAAGATCTTCTCCGGGCTTGTGCCTTAGACTTTCACGCTTCTTGGGAGAAGTGTTTGCCTCTGGTTGAATTTTCTTATAACAACAGTTACCATGCTTCTATCAAGATGGCACCGTACGAGGCTTTATACGGTAGGAAGTGCCGTAGTCCGGTTTGTTGGGATCAAGTCCAGGATGATCATGTGTTGAGTCCCGACATAGTGACTGAAACAATTGATCAAGTTCAAGTCATTCGTGAGCGAATGAAAGCCGCTCAAGATAGACAAAAATCCTATGCCGATGTCCGTCATCGACCACTTGAATTTGATGTTGATGACCGAGTATTCCTTAAAGTGTCACCGATGAAAGGAGTGAAACGGTTTGGAGTGAAGGGAAAGTTGAGTCCTAAATATATTGGACCGTTTCGTGTGCTTACGAGAGTTGGTCCCGTTGCTTATCGTTTGGAATTACCTCCGAACTTGAGTAAAGTTCATGATGTGTTCCATGTTTCTCAATTGAAGAAGTATATTAGTGATCCGAGTCAGATTATCAAGAAGACAGTGTTGGACGTGGAAAACCTAATTTGGCTTTGAAGAAAGGCCGATTCGTTCTACTTGAAAGGGCTAACAAACAACTCCGAAACAAGGTGGTACCCTTAGTTCGTATTCTTTGGCGTTGTGGAAACGTCGAATCAGAAACTTGGGAACCCGAAGCTAAAATGTTAGCTAAATATCACGAGCTCTTTGCTTGAGGTAAATCTCCTTCTTTCTTCCCTCTTTCTATTCGATTTATTCTTTCGAATATTCCATTCCTTCTATCGAATATCATCTTTTATGATAGATTATTAGAAGCTTTAGTTAGAAATTTTAGGCATAGATAGTAGAGTTATTACCTTTACTATAGAATTTTTGAACTAAAAGCTCTTGGAAATGTTTGATGATTTCAAGTAGTTTTACCGTCAAGGAGTGTTGAGACTCGTTATTGGAGACGTTCGATAACTAGTTTTCTCATTTGTTGATGCGAAAATGTATCTTTTAAATCTTTGACTTGGGACGTCGATGTTCTTAACTGCAGACGAGAACCTTCCGCCCCATTGATAAGACCCTGTATTTTTATTACAAATATATTTTAAAAGGTTTGAAATAGACCTACATATATGTCACATTTCTCCTTCTAAGTTTCGAGGACGAAAACTGTTCAAAAGGAGGGGTGATTGTAACAACCCGTAATTTGAAAGACGGAAATTATATTTGAAAAATAATAAATTTAATTTATTTTTAATTTATTAAGATTTATTTGAATTTATGATAATTTAATATAATTATTTTGAATTTATTCGGAATTAAAGAGAAGGTTTTACGGTTTAACCCCGAACGTCATTTAACTATTCCCGAGTCAACTTAAGTCCCGAAAAAAACCCGAAACCCGACTCTTGCATGAGTCACACGCCCCATGTCACCTTTTTCCACTCATATTAGATCTTTTGATTACTTTAACTAAACTAATACAAATATCTAAGATATTTGTAACTTTATCGATCCGTCAACTTAAACTCCGCAAATTGCTTAAAAACATACCCGACTTCTACCTAAACCACACGGCTCCCCTCTCCTCTCTTAGGATTAGATACCTAAACCACACGGCTCCCCTCTCCTCTCTTAGGATTAGATATTTTCTTTCTTTTGATTAGAATAACATAATATCTAAATAATACCTTCTTTAATATAATCAAAATCGTTCTTGGTGTTCTTGAGCGTTCTTGAGCGTTCTTGATCGTTCTTGAGCAAAATCGTCACAAAACCTTAGTTACTTGGCCAACTCCGTCCTAACTTATATTTCTAGAGTCTCCTCTCCGCTCTTCATCTCCATGTACGTTTTATTTTCAATTCCGACAAAATCGTTTTCAACACTTTAATTGTTGAAATCAAGTTTTAATTCTAATAATGTTATTTTGGTCATTTCTTATAGGAGAAGATTATGAAGACGAGTTTGGTGACTCGTATATTTTAGAAGAAGATTAGTAGACGGGTTTTTAGTTCTTATTTTGGGTGCTACTTGATTTTGTGCTAGCTAAGGTAACGATTCCGAGTTACTCGACGAATTAATGTTACATATTTTACTTATGTTTTTATTGCTTTTGTTATGTTTTTATTATATACGGTTTTAAGTAGTAACATGATAAGTTGTTATTATTATTATGTTGTATGAATTTGTAACATATTTAGTGTTCTTGACATGTTGGATGATTTGTTCATAATCATGATTATTAGTATGAATGATGGTTGAATTGGTTGTAAAAAATGGATGTTGTTAATTAAAACATGTTAGAAATAATTTAGAGTGGTTGTTGGTGTTGGCCGTGGGTGGTGGCTGTTTAGGGTGGCTGGAAACCGACCCAAACCAGGCCGGTTCAGCCCAGTTCAGGCCGGTCCAGGCCGGTTCAGACCCGGTCTCGATTGGTCCGTGGTTGGCCCTTTGGGCTTGTGTCGATACTTGATTATTTTGTTGTTGTTTTGACGGGTTTTAAATATGTTAAGCATGCGGGAAATATTAAGAAACGGTTTTTAGAAAAGTCGACCAAAAACAGCCCAAACCAGGCCCGTGGGCCCAGTCCAGGCCCGGTTCTTGTCTCGGCCCAAAACAGCCCGTGAGCCCTCTTTAGACTTGTGACGGTTTTTGAGTTTATCGTTATTATTATATCGTGTTATGTAATATTTAGCAAGTGGGAAATTTTAATAAGTAAATTATTTAATTAAAAGGTTTTTCATAATATTATTATTTCTCACATGTTAGAAATTATAACATAAGATTTTAGTTTAATTTGATATCCTTTAAGTCAAGCGGGTTTGGTAAGAATTAATAATTCATATGTTAGAAATTAGAATGAAATAGCATGAAATGATTATGATATTCTTATGTTCGAGCCTAAATGGCTAAGACTCTGTTTCTAGCCGGTTTGACCAAACGGGTTTGGTCAAACTAAGATCTAGTCAGCCCCGTTTTGACTGATGACCCGTCGCGGGACTCGGGTCGGGGATTTGTCTTCAAGTAAGGTTTTATTTAATGAATGAATGAATGAGCCTTAGTAGTTATGAGGCGATATGATATTTGAATATGATTTATATGCAATTAGTCACATGATAAGAAGTTTTTCCCCGTGACTGTATAATTATATGATATATGTCGTGTTGACTAAGTACCCATAGAGAATTATGAGTATATGGCGTCTTGACCATTCTAATTCTAAATGAGTATCTTGGACCATGACATGGATAGGCCTTACTATCTTTAACGAGTATATAGTTCATGGTTAATAGCTTTTGTGTCACGGCTTGGTGGGTTTATATCCAAGTCGGGGCATGGCGCCTAATTGCTTCCACTTTGGGAATGGAGCCAGCTTAAGTACTAGCCAACTCTGCTTAGGGGGTCGCCTAGTAGAGATTCTCATGTACTTTTGGTCATGAGACGGGGAATGGATTAGCTGTTGTCGCTAGGTCTGATCAGTCTAGGACTAGGATGTTTTCCTACCTTGTGGTATAGCCTCGAGTTACAGAAGTCGACTATTGACTGTGCTAAGAACTTATGCCTGTTTGTAGACGTATTGGTCTTTCATGTTTGATGATTCTATGATTCTTAGAAGGTGAGATGCAAGCCGGCTAAGGTTGATAGAGTTTGGATTACCGGATGTTAACTGATTCACATGATATTTTGTATGATTAGGGTTTGAGTGTATCAGGGCCATGTTTTAAATGTAACCTCTGAGCCAGCATACCAGCTTCCCTACCTCGTGGTATAGTTTGTTAACCGATTCACATGATAGTGTGCATGAGTAGCTTAGCCTTCTATGCTAGGTTATATGTTAGTTAATTGTTTCATAACATGAAAGCATATCGTATATGTTAAGGTTTAGTATTTTCCATATACATCTCTTTTATGTTATTCATGTTTTATTAAACTCGACATTTCGTGGCTGGGAGAACTCGGAGTTACTCCCCACTGACTGTGGCTTCCGTGTTTATATTTAATGCGGTTGGCAGGTTTGTGATGCATACTTGGGTACATTGACGAGCTAGCGAGCGAAGTATTTACCTTGGACCTATATTCGGTTATTAGGATTGTATATTATTATACACTCTTTTATTTCTGTATTTATACGGGAGATATGTCTCCCGTTTCAGATACTTTTTATGTATAATATTATTTCCTTTTTGTTATGAACCTTTTTCTTTAAGACACCTTTGTTATGATGAATATATTTAATGATAGGTTCCGGTTTTAAAATTTACCGATTTTCACTAAAGTGAACCTATTAGAAACGTATTCTCATCTTTTATTTATTAAATTACTTGTTTATCTTTCCGCAAATTTGAGGGTGTCACACCAAGACCCGAAACCGTTTTGATCTTTTGCCAAATGACGAGTCATAAATACTCATTCTTGGGCCCAAGGTCTAAAGGTCATGCATTGTCGATAAGCTAAGCTTATTCTAGTGTCTTGTTAAAGTCAAGTCCTAAGTATGCACGAGCTCTTTTTCAAATAATGATTGGCTCAGGATCTTTTTGTAGAAAGGCCTCCGCAAACTCGCCAAAAATCAATGGAAACTGCAGTTGCTAAGCTCTCATACCATCTGGAACAAGTGCTCATCCGTTTTGGAAATCTCGAAGCTAAGATGAATAAGGACACTCCCATAACTCCACCTCCGTCGCCGGACCTAGGAAAGAGGTTCCAAATGCTCGAGGATCAAATTATGTTGTCAAAGGGTGAAAACATTCACTTTGAAAATGCAAGGGCCTATGCACCTGTCCAAGACAAGTTGCGCACCAATTTCACTCTAGCTGACATCCCTAAATTCAAAGGGACTAAAGACCAGATTCAACACATTCGGGTCTATAAGGAGTATCTCTTGCTGAAAGGGGTACCTGCTGATATGTCTATAAGAATTTGTCTATATTTGTACATGTGAATTGCAAGTACACTTTAAACTGGGGGCTTTAAAGTAGGGGTGTTCACCGGTTCAAAACCGGAGACCAGACCGGCTATAAGGGGACCCGGACCGGACCGGACCGGAACCCTTAAGGTCCGGTTTTTTCCGGGTTTGGACCGGACCGATTATACATTAAAAGGGAATTTTTTTTTAAGTGTGGACCGGACCGGACCGGAGACCGGTCACCATATTGTTTGGGACCCAAAGACCGGACCGGTATGTCTCCGGTCTAGACCGGACCGGACCGGCCGGTCCGGGTCGGTCCGGTTTGCCGGTCCGGACCAGTTTTTGTTCAACCCTACTTTAAAATCTGCGACTTTAGACCCTTTTGCAAAGTGGGGGCTCTGAAGCCGTTGGCTTCAGAGATCATTGATGAACCTTTAAACTGGGGCTCTAAAATCTAAAGATTTTAGACCCATTGCAAGCTGGAACTCAATACGAGACCCATAGCAAAAACGATCGAAGATCAAAGAAGCATTCGATAGCCGTGTGCAGCTCAACATGATTGAGCTACAATTTACAACAAGCACGATAATAACTCCTATGTTGAAATTCTCAAATGATAGCAGATAATGAGTATCAAACAACATAAAAAGCTAAGATGCTAGCAGGTTGTCAAACTAAGATACGGGTTTGATTCCGTCATAAACGGATAAGTAGGCCGTCTTCTGAATTTGAAGGCTCAACCCACCCTATTATGAAGGCCGTGAAACGATAAGGCGTCCAGAATCAGTGTCTTGAGAATCAGGCGTCGAAGCCGACTTGAGAAGAATGAAGAAGACTTACTAGTTTGCATCTAGAGAAACTATTGTCCCTAGAGGGACTTAGACGGTCTACCATCTTGCCAAGCTTCCCTAGCGGGATGCCAAGATCCCGAGCGTGAGAAAGAGAGGAAGAAAGAGCCATTTGCAGTTTTCCCGAGTGTGACAAGGCTGTCACGGGCAGGACCATAGTCGAATTCTAAGACTCAAGGGGGTGACACCCCTGTGACGGTCGGGACAGGGGTCAAAAATTTGCTCTCATGGGTGTGACTTGCTTGTCACGCTCGGGACTCTACCACATGCCCAATATCATTCTTAGGACCGTCTCTCCGCTTTTATACCCCCTCTTATGTAATTAAAGGGCACGAAACCCTAGATCTATAACTCTCTTTATATTAGTCTTAATCCTTTCTTAATATTGTCCATTTTAGCTTAATTCTTAGTTAATTACTCATTCAAGTTTAGTTTAATTGTTGAACTTGGATTGTATTTTGAGGATTGGTGACTCAATCTTTCATTATTTCAATCAAAGTTCTCATCTTTCTTCATCATTCCATCAAAGTTGGTATATTTCTCTTCTTAATCTTATTTTTCATTAAATTTTCATATCATCAATACTTATTTGTTGTTGAATATTGTTTGAAAATGTTAGTTATTGTTCCTTTGCTAATGAAATCTCTTCTTGTTGTTGAATCTTACACCATGATGAGTGAGTAGGACCCTTGCTATGGTTAGTGGGAGATTATGGGTATGATTAGGGGTAGTTTATGCATGTTTACTCTTATATTCGATTAATGGTCTTATTTCCATCTCTTGCGCTCCACATATTCGATGAAATGCTTGTTTGACAACTTGCTTGTTTCTTCACTTGTTATGCATGCTTATAAGATCGAAGGCCAAATGACCATATTGGTAAAAACAAGTGATAATTATGTGACATATTGGTAAAAAAAACTACAAGTGTGACAAATTGGTAAGAAAAAGTGGAGGACAAGTGCCAAATTGGCACAAAAAACTGGTAAAAAAATCCACTTATAGTTACGTTTTTATACGCTTCGGTTTTACCAACTCGTAAATTGAGGGTAATTTAAAAATTTCCTATGTGTGTAAGAAGGATACGTAACCAAAAAGGTAAATAAAACCACTTATGCTTGTAAATTTTTATACGCTTGATGAAGTGCACTACTAAGGATTTTCGAAGTCTCGATCGACCCAATTGACCAATCAAAGACTACCTTCACATAACCCTATGGCACATTCACTTATAGGCGAATGCCATTTGGGCATTGCAATACCTTGGCAACATTCTAAAGATGCACGATGATCATCTTTTCCGACTATATTGAGTCGATTATAGAAGTATTTATGGATAACTTTAGTGTTTATGGGAGGGACTTTGATGTGTGCTTGCATAATTTTCTTTAGTTTTGTAAAAGTGTGAAGATGTGAGTCATGGTGACTGAAGGGGTAGTTCTTGGTCATTTGATTTCGGAAAAGGGTATCCAAGTAGAACGTGCAAAAGTGAAAGTGATTGAGTAATTGTCCCCATCTTTAAATCTCAAAGGGGTTAGAAGTTTCCTTGGTTATGCCAGCTTTTATTGTCGGTCCATCAAAGACTTCTCAACCACTTACCAAACTTCTACTCAAGGATATTCCTTTCCAATTTACTTATAATTGTCTTGAGGCATTTGATAGGATCAAGAAGGTTCTAATTTCGGCACCGATTATCCAATCTCCAATTAGGACATGCCATTTGAGGTGATGTGCGACGCTAGTGACAATGACATTGGCGCGATTTTTGGCCAACGGAAAGACAAAGTTTTGCATGCAATATATTACTCAAGCAAGACCTTGATGAAGCACAAATAAACTATGGCACAACGGAGAAAGTGCTTCTTGCCATCGTTTATGCACTTGACAAATTTCGTTCATATTTTATTAGTCCTAAGGTGATAGTGTATACAGACTATACTGAATGGTTCTGTAACAATTTTCAACAGATTTGAATTCCAAAATTCTCAAGATCTCATGCATGTTAAGTATTAAGATTAAACAAAACGGGTGATTACCAAACTTAATTTGAGGCGGGAGAATTCCAATAAGATGCTGATAATAAGAAGTATAATAAAATCCAAATCGTAGCTAGTGTGTATGCTAGTACAAACTTATGGACAATTTTATTCCCTCCTACCCCTTGAGATTATTTTCTTTCAGGAAAACTCTCAATAAACATATCCCCTTACATCTCTATATATAGTTAGTTCAAGGAGACTCCTAGACCATCCAATATAAGGAAAGTATAATAATAAGAATAATATTTTATTATTCTTATTCCCTTAATAATTAATCAATATTAATTATATTATTGCCCAAAAGTCATCTAGTGTGTGACCCTGTAGGACCGACTAATAATACACGAATCTCAACTCGTTTAGGACCCAGACTACAAGCGGCTCATAGCAGAACATTGTAGCCATACAAAATTAATCAGTATACAATATTCCAGACATATGGGCAAACTAACTCCTTCAGTCTCCCACTTGCACTTATGTCCTATAAGGATCCATAATTCTTTGCTTTTATCTCTTCAGATGAGAATAGGGTAGGCGAAGTGTCATCCCTATAAAGCTCTAACTTTTTTCTCGAATCTCTGAGCGGAATTGTTACAAAAGATGACTGATTTTTACACCCCGTCTGGGCACGGCCATGCACTTACACAATTCACACTCTTCGAGCGGGCAAAGATGATAAACTCCATTCGTAAAGGAGGAACAAATCCCATTTGTCTAACCACATCTTGTCACATGTTACATGACAAGGTCAACCATCTCCTTTATAGCCACCAGTTAAGGTGGACGTTTGATGATGTCAAAACTAGCACTTCAAATGTACAGGATAATGAAAGATTCTGGTCTAAAGACTACACAACGGTGAAAGAAAATTTGTTGACACTAAGTGAAACCTTAACAAAAATCTTTGACGGGTCAGTCTAATACATATTCCCAACATGTAACCATATGCCTGGTTTGATATCTCAAAATCAATGACTCACGGAACGTAGTCATGCACCAACTCACATACTAATCATTATAAGGCATAAGTGACCCTTTCACTATGCCATGATTAGAGACTTATAAAAATACATTATCTTATAAAATAGAGATCCATAACCAAGTCAAGCACTTGGTAATTTGTTTAAACAATGTAAAATATTTTGGGACATACATTCAATTACACGATAATTAAATGCAAAACCAATCCTTTATAATATAAAACAAACATGTCATACAAACGAATCAATCGTGTCGAACATAACCTCCCACTGAAATAATGACCTCTCTCTAGTATTAATACCACTTGCTAATGCGTGTCATGCAAATTGTAGTACTAAGACTTTTCATATTAGCCGCGAAAGATGTTTTGTATGGGACATGCAATAATTACAGCGGTCATTATCTTGCATATGTTTGATTTACCTTATCTAAATAAATTAAACTCAATAACACACGTTTGACCCATAAATCAAATGTACTCTCTGTTCATAAGTAACAAAGTATATAGTTGTTTATGGGCTTGATGCTTCAACTAAACACTCTATTTGATGCTTCATAAGCAACAAAGTACTCATTTTTATTGTAAAATTAGTCATAGCTGCGTGCTTAAAACCATTTCAGCATGCAATTACTTTCCTTTTAAACAAAATGTGTCCATATTATAATCGGGAACCATTCTTATCTATTTGAAATTGGCATCAATGTAACACGCTTACAATGATTACTTCATCACAATTCTTATAAGAAAAATGCTTCCTTGTTCTTTTATGACAATAATTTTCACATGTAATCCACCACAGTCACAAGGACTAGATTGGTATCTACTCGTCATACTAGAAAATAATAAACATCTTTGCTAATAAGTCTCCACGAGACCAAAATGTCGTTTCTTGAAAACGTATGTCAACTACATACCAAATCATAAAGGAGGGTTTACTCCCACTAGATTCCTTGTACACATAATACTATCATCATTTCAAATAAATCAAAACCATTTTAAATTACTTTGTTGAGATCGAAGATTCCAATCTCTTGATACTCGTTTTAGTCCATAAACAGACCTTTAAAACTTTCTCATTTACCTAGCACACCGTAGTTTCATGAATATTAAGATGTGTCTTACACAACTTATTACATATTTTCGTTCAAGGAATATATTATTAATGTCTGCCTCCTGTCAAATCTCATCTCATGAATAATGACATTTGCTAAGAGAATCAAACATTATATGGTTATGACACCACCGGGTGTTTCAATCAAAGTCCATACTTGTAATGATACATGAAATCATTTTGGATTCATGGCCTCAAGTCATTTTACGCTTTTAGATTTGGAGCCTATCATTTCTTCCTTAAAACCATTTTACACTTTGTAATGATACATCCTATAATTTTCATGGATTTTACCTATCTCCTTCAACATTTGATGAAAAATCCTGTGATTCTTTACCTTTTCGAAGATTAAATCTACTCCCACTATTTCTTTAAAAACACCGTTCTCTTAAACAATCATTTCAGGTAACACACTCTTTTTACTGGAGTGAAGGGTATATTTGATAATCTTTATTGGAATACCCCGTAAACTAAATGTCAGAAATTTGAGACTAAATTTCAGAAAAATAATTTTTTAAAATTTTTAAAAGCTTCAAATATCAATAAAATACTATAGGAATCATTTTAATTACATATCTTATATGGAATGTATTTTTATTGACCTAGATGGAAACAATATCAAAATTGTGTACCAAGATACTTTAGAGCGCATAACTCCAAAAATTACGAGATTTGCATTACTCTTCATAGACAGAATCATATCAAAGTAGAGTTCTTATTCTCTTATAAGACATAACATTCCACAATAATTAAGAAAACGATCATCATCAAATATAAGTAGTATGATATTTCTCATTTGGGGCGAACCCCCATGGTTATAACTATGGGACATTCCCAAAATATCTCAAACTAACTTAGTTGGTGATGTCCTTTGAAGAAATTTATTTTCTCTAATATTCTTGTAGTGAAACTTACACTGTCTCCATAAGATTAGTAGTGAAACAGTTTCATTACTATTATGATGATCATAAACACTTGGTTCAACCTTTCCCATTTCGATCAAATCGAACGATATTAATAGACTTCCTGAGTTAATCTCTTACTTAAATGCGAGTCTATTTCTATAATACTCCGTATTTCTATGTGTTGGGGGCTCGACAAGGTAGGGCATAATCAACCGAGTACATAGTGTACTCGGCCGAGTAGAGGCTACTTGACCGAGTGGAATTGGCTGATGTCTCGAACGTTGTTCTGATATCGCCTACTCGGCCGAGTGATATCGGCACTTGATTGAGTTAGTTGTACTCGACCGAGTACATGTTATACTCGATCGAGTGCGATGGGTTTTGATGATTTGTCGGACGGTTGGTTAAGGTTTTATAAGAGGAGTTAAGATTCATAATCACAATTACGTTTCACAGTAAAACCCTATTTTCTCTCTCACAAACTCTCTC
>JAIUZE010035443.1:0-11277 GCA_022085475.1 Heliosperma pusillum | reverse complement strand
TTATGCCTGTTTGTAGAGGTATTGGTCTTTCATGTTTGTAGGATTCTATGAGTTCTAGAAGGTGAGATGCAAGCCGGCTAGGATTGATAGAGTTTGGATTACCGATTGTTAACTGATTCACATGATTACGTGTTGATTAGGGTTTGGAGTGTATCATGGCCATGTGTCTGAGAGGAACCTCTGAGCTAGCATACCAGCTTCCCTACCTCGAGTTATAGTTTATTATCGGTTTCACATGATAGCTTTCACATGCTAGGTTATTTGTTAGTTATCTGTTTCATAACATGAAAAGCATATCATATATGTTAAAGTTTTGTATTTTCCCATATACATTGCTTTTATGTTATTCATGTTTAATTAAACTCGACATTTCGTGGCTGGGAGAACTCGGAGTTACTCCCCACTGACTGTGGCTTCCGTGTTTATATTTAATGCGGTTGGCAGGTTTGTGATGAATACTTGGGTACATTGACGAGTTAGCGAGCGAAGTATTTACCTTGGACCTATACTTCGTCTTAGATTGTATGATTATATACACTCTTTTATTTCCGTATTTTTACGGGAGATATGTCTCCCGTCTTGTATAATTCTTATGTATAATATTATTTCCGTTTTGTAATGACCCTTTTTATTTATGACACCCTTCGTTATGTATTTAAATTATTTTTTTTCTTTCTGCAAATTTGAGGGTGTCACAGTAACTACCCTTGCATAATGATAACTAATTTAATAACAAATGATAAAGTAAACATGATAACTAACTAATAATGGAAATGACAAAGGAAATAACAAAACAATACAAGAAATAGAATTACCTCAACAAAGGAATTAAAACTTGGAATTGAAGAATACAATGGAACCAAATAACTTGCAAATGAACTGGTAATATAAATTGAAATACATAAAAGAATTATTTGTAACAACTAATGGAAACTAAACTATTCTAAACCTAATCTAATGACTAATGATATTATGTAAAAGTGTGTTTTTAGAGTGTAAAATATTGTCCAAGATCCCCCTAAGTGTCGAAGTTTCTCTCCTTTATATAGGGAGAGGGACTTGAAACGGATGCAACTTATAGCACCCCAACCCCGATCGGGGAATGAGAACCCCGATCGGGGTTTCACTAATCCGGGTACATTTGCTTAATGACTTAATTAAATGCTTGAGGAATCCTACGATACGCCTTTAAGCTCCTTAATTCTCTGGTTAATTGCATAGTTTGGCATCCCATGAGCATCCAAAGAACATCCATATGTTGAGTTGTGGACTCCTTAGTTTGGGCTCCATTTTGGTTTCTCATTTGTAGACCAAACCATTTCACAAATCTTCATGCTTGGGCTTGTCATTTCTCATAGTATCCTTCCATGGTCCATCTTGCTTTCATTAGGCTTAGTGAACTTTGATGCTTGCTAATGTGCTAAGAAAATGCCTCTAAATGCTTAGATTCCTACAAAATGTAACAAACACAAGCAATACACGTCGAACACGTAATTAGCTCACAAATATACTAAAAGATGTGCAATAATCAAATAAACCAAGTTAAAATAGGGAGTTAAGCTATATATAAAATGGACTAATCAATAAAATACTACAAGGAGACATAGTCTCTCAAAACGTAGTCAAAGCATTAATAAAGTCTAGCGAACTAGCTAAGAACGTCAAGGGGTGAATCGTCAAAGGCCAACGCCCGCTAGCTCACACACGAACCAAAAAAGCAAGTAACGATCCAACCATGCAACCTGTACATTCATAAAATATGAATGCCACAGTCAGTGGGGAGTAACTCCGGGATCTCCCAGCCATATCACAAGTAAACATACATAAACAACAATTAAACATGTAGAAACGTATATGCAAGTGAACCATGTGAAGTACAAACATACATTTCAAGATAATAGGATATAAGTATGTGAAATACCAAACAATAGACACCATGCTATGAACTGACTGGGGAATGACACCCTTAAGCAACTATATACACACTAGGGCTTACATCTCACCGTTATTGGCATATACTTGATAAGGTAGAGACTCGACATACAAACCAATTCAATCATCTATTTCATACAAGAATCCAACCCAATGTTCACATACGATCCAATTTTCATATACAACCATCCAAACGTACAAATATAGTAACATAACTCTCACGGTAAATGACACACACTAGCATCATGTACAATAGCAAGACAAGTCAATGTAAGTCCACGGGATAAGGCGTTTCCCTGAACCGCATACGATAAGGCATTTCGTATACTCACGACCTAGAAAAACATGTCCACGGGGTAAGGCGTTACCCTGAACTGTGTGCGATAAAGCGTTTCGCACACACAAGACTCTAATCTTCTCGCTAGGACGACGATAATAATACGGTCCTAGTCTAAACCTGGGCAGACTCTAGGGATAAGACGTTTCCCGATTCGACATGTGGTATGACGTGCCACATCCAAGACTCGATCAACACAAAGGACGTCAAGTACCCCAAATTTGTCTAAACCACACAAAAGAGGCGGAAAGAGATCTATAGTCAAAGTGAAGCTAGTACGCTACATGAAATGACACCACCTCGCAAGGATACAACATTTGACGGTTGGGTCGATCAACGCATTGCGCTCATCCTAACAACGTCGTCCTATCCCCACTAAAACATGCATACAAGCATCAAGGATACACCCCATTGCTCCGACATTCTAGTCTAACGAGGATAAGGGGGTAGCCGGGAAATGAGAGTTCAAAGCACTCAACGAGTAGTGCTCAAATAAATACATAAGGTAAAACCGACTCAAGAGAGGACATACCAAAAACCGTCACAAATCATGTGATATAAACATGTGAGATATTAAATAATTTAAGTATGAATATTTAGTGTCATTACGTAAGTTTATAAGATAAACAAACCATACAAACTATTACATGAGAAGGCATGTGGAAAAGAAAGGGAGAAAAAGACTCATGGGGTCTCGGCTGGTCAGGTGGGCTGGCTGTTGGGTGCCCGGCTGGCACCACGGCCACACTTACAATCATAACAATTTACAGGGGACTCCCAACCGGTGGGTATGACCGGCTGCCGGCTACCCAGCTGGGGCCATAGATCAAATTGGAAAAGTGACGAAAATGGGGAAAGGGGAAGTCCCAGCCGGTGAGACCGGCTGCCGGGTGGCCGGCTGAGACTCACAGTCAACTACAAATATCAACCAACTTACAGGTGTGCCCAGCCGATTGGGGGGGACCGGCGACCAGTCGGCCGGCTGGGACTCATACTTCACCAAAATCACCAAATTGTCCAATTTCACATTAGGGGGTTCCCAGCCGTTTGGGGTGACCGGCGGCCGGTGGGCCGGCTCTGGGACAACATGCCCGAAAATCCAACTTCAACAACAACCAATACTCCAAATCCTTTGATACCCATTTAATTCCAACACATTTATCAACACCAAACCACATTTAATGCATTCTAAACATATCCAATCATTAGACAAGATCAATTAAGACGAACAAAGGCACATTTATTACTCAACTCAAGTTCAAGCATGATAAGTAGACATAATTAACAAGATAAATGTAACTTAACATAAGATTAGTGAAAGATAAGAATGTGAGGTGAATTCATACATATGAATGAACAACTAACACATATCTATATGATATTAAGGCAAAGATTCCATCTTTCACTAAATAGAACTACAATTAACACTTAAAAACACATATTGATATCGAGTAACCCTTCACCGTTACCTTTTTGCGTCTTCACTCGTCTTCTAGCTCATCCTCCACTAGGTAGTAGTCCTTGTCGGGATCTTGAAGGTCTCCTCCTACAAATTTATATTAAAAAAATGACTATTTCACCTTGAAAAAAGATGAAAAAACGAAAGTGACAAAGACGGGATTTTTATTACCTTAATAGAGAGAGAAGAAGAGAAGAAGAAAAGAAGAAGAACTAGCCAAGAATTAATGAATTTGGGTAAGAATTGAGTGAAATATGGTAGGATTTGTGTGGGAAGGTTTTGGAGTTCAACAATGGTGAAGGAGGTTAGGGTTTTATGTTTTTGAGCGGTTGAAGAGGGTGAATAGTGTGTTGAGATTTTGAGTGGAAAAATGTGAGTATGGGTTGGTCTTTTGGGTAGGTTGAAGGGATATTCATAGGCCCAAAATTGCAACGTAAGGCCTACTCACACGAAATTCCGAGTAGAGTCCGATTATGGACTCGGATTTGCTAGATTAGACAGGAAAAGCTAAGTTCTAATTTAAATCTAAAATTAAGCTAACTAATATTAATATAACATTATTAAATTACGGCAGTTAAGATTACAGGTGTTACAGGTTCTGTTTTGAAATTTCCTAGTTGTTTTCACTTGATCGAGTTTATAGGCACTCGGTCGAGTCGGGTGTCACTCGACCGAGCATTTTTTCTCGAGGCGTACGAGGATAAAACTTCCCCCATTCATGCCTGACATGATTCAGGGTTGATCCTGAACCGATCTTACCTGCGATCGCAAAGTTACCCATTCCATTAGGGACCGCAGATTTTTTGGTCGGGTTAAGTCCCGCAACGAGCGCAACCCTCGTGTTTAGTTGCCAACGTCGCCCGTTTCCTTATTTATTTGATAATAGAGTTGGCTGGACTTTATGAAAGAAGTCTGTTAATGAGCTGCCCCCGAAAATCGCCGCTTTGATTAAAAAATTTAATTTTAAAAAAATCCCTGAAAGGAGGTGATCCAGCCGCACCTTCCAATACGGCTACCTATTCAAGATTTTTTAAAAAAAACTGTTGATTCAAAATCATGCCTTATGTAACACGTTGGGATTATTTAGCTCGGATTAGTAGCGCTTGGAGTTGTCCGACGGCCTTTAAAGAAAGAGCGTGACTCTGCCGCTTTTTATAAAAAGCAATTCTTTTCCTGATAGAGGGTCACATGTATAGAACAAATTGGGGCAGACTCCTCACGAATTTAGAAAATATTTTTTCCTTAATAATTTTATTCTCCGCGTGAGACCTATCTTATATGAAAGGGTTTTCTCTCTTTTATTTCCTCATAATTCTTCATTAGTAACATAAACTTTCATCAAAACTATAATATCTCTCTAATTAATCCGTAATTGCACTCTAATTACTCCTTAACCATCCTTTGGATTTGTGTTGGATTCCTATATACTAGATATTTCTCATATCGTTTCCAAGATTTGTAAGTAATTTTCATCCTTAATCTGATGATTTCATCTTATCATCTTATTAAGTTAGGTTTTGAGTAATTAGCTTATAATTAGTAATTATATTGATTACTAAGATGAGATTAATGTTATTAGATTATCATATGTTGTTTAGATTAGATTATTACGATTATCTTGTGTTAGATTTGTAACACCCCGTGTGTTTCTAAAAAAATTTATCCGGAAAATTATTTATTAAAATAATTATTTTGCTAGTTTAATTATTTAATGCGTATTTAACGCTCGCGATCTCTATTTTGTTATTTTCCGTTTTTACCTAATTTGGATGGGTTAAAATGTTCGTGCACGATTATACTATTTATATTTAATTAGTACTTTTCTTATATGAACTCTCCAAGCGGTTTAATTATACTAAATCCGATTTGTAATTGGATACTCCATCTTGTGAGCTAATGGGTCAAAAGCCCACTTAAACTCTCTTATAAATAGAAAACCTAACCTAGCAAGTAGGTTGCTCATTCTATTTGTTTTGTACGTGCGTTTTTGCCACAACATCTCTTTCTTCCTCTATTCTTATTTTCTCTCTTTGAATCCATTGTTATCCAACTTTCTTCATCCAAATCAAATATAAATTATATATTTACAATCCTAGCTCTTACCTCTACAATATATTCTATTCATAATATTTTTAAGGGACTCGATTGTATGGGGTTTATACCTACCTTTAGGGTTTATATATTTGATGGTAAATAAGAAGAATAAGAAGAAGATGTCTTTCTTTTGGGGCGTTTTTGGAGGAGGATTTCTGTAGCACAATATTAATTAATAGCGTTTTTATGACGATGAATATTATTTTGCGGTCTCTATTGCGTAATAAAGGTAACCAGGTGTTTTCCTTTAATTATGTTTATAGAAAGTGAATTATTAACATGATATAATGATTGATTGTATGATTAATTATTTGTGTGGTTATTTATGCTTATGATTCACATGTTTAATTGCATTTAATATTTATGTTGTTATTCTATTTTCAATTATTCATTTGGTGCACGAACTAGGGTTCAAATCGCGAACCCTAGCGCCGTTGGTGGTGGCGCGGCCGTGAGGTTGCCGTGGCCTAGGGTTTTGGCCTCCTCCTTGTGGGAGAGGCTAGGGGTTTGCTTCTGTTGAGGAATTAGGGTTTGGTTTATATCATTAAGGTTATAGCATATTAAACTATAACTTTGCATGTAAGCTACCTTAGTTATACCTATTTGAGCTATAAATTTAAAAGTGACGTTATGGCGCGGTGTACTATAACAAGACTCGTTGTGGTGACATGGCGGTTTATGCCGTGGAGTCGACCCCTCGGTGAATTTGTTATAGAGGACTAACCCGTGATGGAAGAAAGTTATAGTTGATGATAATATAACCTCGCACGTTTAAAGTTATAGCTTGAGGTGCTATAACTTCACTAATGTTGAGTGAAGGTTATAGCTGAAGGTACTATAACTTTGCCGAAGTTAAGTGAAGGTTATAGTTGATGATACTATAACCTGACAAGCTTAACCAAGGTTATGGTTGGAGTGCTATAACTTCACTAAAGTTGAGTGAACGTTATAGCTAAAGTTACTATAACTTCACAAAGTTGAGTAAAGGTTATATCTGAAGTTACTATAACTTCACTAAGATTAAGTGAAGGTTATAGTTGGTGGTATTATAACATTGGATGTTATATGCTTTTGTGTCTGGTGTTATGGTAACTCGAACTATAACATGACCTTTGAGGTGTAATGTTATAGGTCAAGATACTATAACCTTAGTCATCTGTGCTTGTTTATTTGTAGTGTTATAGTCAATTGGACTATAACGCTATGTTTTCATATCGTATTGGTTATTCTCATTCGATTGGTTGAGCAGTCAGTTATATTGTTCTTGAGTTGAGTCATGACGTTGTTCACGCATTGTTGGACAATCGGTTATATTGTTCCTATGTTGAGTCGTGACGTTGTTCACGCATTGGTTTGTACAGTCAGTTATACTGTGCATTTTTTTGTTGCTGGTTGAATAGATGACGGTAGTATCAGTTATATACTATTTGGAATGAACAAACGCTACCCTTCGGGGGTTTATTTTGGTCTATGGTCGGGATTGGTCAGAGGCAGTGGTTATAAGCTCTGGTCCCCGAGTGTCGTTCGATGTACAGTTAATGCATCGAGAGTCTGGCCAGGTCTTAGACATATAGGCAGTGGTTATACGCTATACATAATACCGTGGAGGCAGTGGTTATACGCTCCACACCGATGAAGGCAATGGTTATACGCTCCACACCGATGGAGGCAGTGGTTATACGCTCCGTCAGCTAGAGGCAGTGGTTATACGCTCTGGCAAGTTAGAGGCAGTGGTTATACGCTCTAACGGGCGTTCGCTCTATTCGCTATGCTTTGATGCTAGCATTGTGGCTTATGTTTCTATGGATCGTGTGCTACTTTAGGTCTTGAATGTATTCATGGTCTAGTGGTCACATATGGTATAGATCTACAGAATTGCATTCATATAGGTTTTGATCTCATCATTGTTAGTACGAATGTATGTCATATTGTATAGATTGCTTCACATGTCATTTATTATTACTTTCAGTTGTTATAGATTGTTTTTAATTCAGCCTGTTGTAAACATGACTTGGAGAGCATCTAGTTACTGCCGAGTGATTGTCGACCCCCATTCTCAGGTTGAATTGGTTATTGCTTGTCTGGATGTTGGGCTGGAGAGACTTGTGGGAAGAAGAATAATTTATTTAGGAATTTAATCTAGTTTGAGAATATTAATAATGTATTAGTTTAGATTTGGATTTGAGTATCGATCCGGATTGGTCAGGTGTTTCCGCCACCTTGACTCTATTCATCTTTTTACTCGGATGGATTATTTATTATTAAGGTATTTCTTTTGTTTTAAAAATCAGGGTTTTTACAAGATTATTGTTGATAGAGTAGAATTTGGGGAATATGAAATTAGATGATGGAAAAATTATCGTAGATTATAGTTTATTGCTTTTTATGCTGATAATTTGGGGAAATTAACCTAATATGTAATTATTGACCTAATTAGTGTTAGAATTGGGGAGTTAGTAATTATTAGTGGTAATTAGTCTTATTAAGTCTAGTTTGGTAGTAATTAGTAGTAATTGTTATTATGATATTGTAGGTGGCGACTTTGTAGAGAAGGATTTCTAGCTTACTTCTTGTGACTGCTTGTTCAGTTGAATTGTTTCAAGGTAGGTTAATCTTACTCAGTTTATGTGTATGTGTATGTGATTGATTGATGTGGTATGATATGATTATGATATGTTGATTGGAGTTTGGGTGATTGATTGTGATATCTTTGGTGTATTGGAGTGGTTATTTATATGGAGCGGTTGCGGGAAACCGCCTCCATAGACATCGTGGGTCGCTCCTCATGCTTCTCGCTATGGAGGAGACAGTGCACGTGGTGACGACCTGGGTCTGATGGTGACCTGCTGCAGTATGGCCCATTGTGTGTATGACGTGCCCTGGACGCGACAGTGAGCTACTTGATGGCACCGGAATTGGTGAACGGTGTGCAACCTGATGGCGCCGTGTGCACTACTTGATGAAATCTAATATGTGTGATGATGATATTGTAATTCCTATGATATTGATTATGTATATGTAAACTGACCCTTGTTGTTGTTTTATCTACCGTCACCCATACGATATTTAGGGCGTATGGCGAGTAGTACTTGAGAAAGTGTGATTGTAGATGATGTATGGGACCATGCACGTGCTTGGCTTAGATCATGAGTCGATGAGTAGTTGTCTCGGACTTTTTTTATGTTGAGATATTAGTTGCATCTTGGATTTTGGAGTTGTATTTTGTTACCTTTTGACCTTGTATTTTGAGACTGTAAACTTTGTTGATTTTCATTTATGTTAATATAACTTGTTGTGACTCAATTTGGTACATCCTATACTCGGGAAACCGAGACGTAGCACTCTCCAATGCTTGGAAGGTCTTGCGCAAAGGCTCCAGGTATGGCGGGGTGTTACAAAGTGGTATCAGAGCGGCAATCTCGACCCTAAAACAAATGAACCTAATGAACATAGGATGTATTGTTTGTGCTTATGTGATGAAAATGTTGAATGTGATGTGATATTACTTGTTTTGGATGATGTTGGAATTTAAAATGATAGAGAGGAAAATTGGATTTGAATGATGTATGATGTGTTCTGTATTTATTTGAGTCAATTTTGAGGCTACCGGTGTAATACTCTGTATTTCTAAGTACCTTGTATTCGGTCGAGTAAAGGTCACTTGACCAAGTGTTTTGTGTACTTGGCCGAGTAGAGTGTATTCGGCCGAGTGTGATTCGTGCATCAGTTAGGCAACCTTCTGCCTAGTTGGTACTCGGCTAAGTGTAGTGTGCACTCGAGCGAGTGCAGTGTACTCGACTGAGTACTTCTTGTACTCGACCAATTACACCGGTCTGCAGGATTTTATCGGACGGTTTGATTAAATATAATTAAGAGGTATTAACGTATAACTTCGTCAGTTTACATTCTTAATCAAACCCTAAACCTTCTAAAACTCTCTTAAAACCTCTCAAGCATCTTTACTCATTCCAAGTTGGATCGTATTACTTCTTGTCTTACTTGTTGATTGCATTTGGTAAGTGATTCATTATTATGATTTATTAATATTAATGAGTATTATTAATTATGTAACCCTAATTGAGTTGGGGGAAAAGGGAAGATGGTTAGTGATTGATCGTATTTCTGACTTGATTGCTTATACTTCTTGCGGATGTGCTAAAAGGTAGGATTTTCCTACTCGGTGCTTTATATGTTAATCATTGTGATGAGATTGTTACTGTGATGTTGTGTTGTTGTTGTTGATGATGGTTACTATTGTGATGATGATGATGGTTACTATTGTGATGATGATGGTTATTATTTTGATGATGATGGAGTTCGGGTTTAGAGTTTGGAGTGGTTACTTGATTTCTATTTTGGTGGTCCGCCAAGAGACGAACCACACCCCGAGTTCGCCTCTCATAGCTCTCCCGCTGCGAGGGGGATGTCACATTAGTGTTCCGAGAACTCTTGCCGCGGCAAGAGGAGCTTCCGATGTCCAGTGCTGCGGTTTGGAATCAATAGGTGGAACGACAGTCAGATCTGCAATCTAACGCTGGCAGGGGTTACCGTAACGGTGGTAGCTCAGTTACCGGTTTATGGTGGTGTTGTTGGCTATTGGTTACTTTTTGGTGATGTTTTTATTGTCTTGTACATTGATCAGCTTATATTTTTACTGACCCTGTTTAATGTTTTAAAACTGATGTGATCCATTGGGGAATGGTGAGCAAGCGATCAGCAGGTAATTCGTTGACCACGCATTGGGGGAGTTGATGGGATCGCCGCTTTTGAGTCTTAGCTTTCGTGATTATTAGTGTCTTAGACTTTACATTATTTATTTTTACTTTGTAGTTGGATAATTGTTTAGGACGGTATGCCGTCTGGATTTGGAATGGTGTAACTTTGATTTAAACATTTGATTTAATAAGCATGTTCTTTTATGGTCTATTTGATATGTACTACGTCGGGCAACCGTGATGGTAGCATCCTGATGTACTAAGGAGGTCTTGTAAGGCTCTTTGGTATATGGGGGTGTTACAACGGGTGCTTACTCGTGCGAGTTAGTGATATAGTGTCATTTCACTCTATTTTTCAGCTCTTATTTACCCTATTTAGCTTGCCTTGGGAGCTCCCTAGGAGCGTTTTTCTATGTTTTATTTTCCTCTAGCACTTTTCTTTCTTTCATCTTAGTTTTTTAGGTAAATTGTCACTTGAGGCAGATTCTACCTCGTTTTGGTTGACCAAGAAGATGATAAACCACACAGAGGTCCCACGAGATACCCTAGACGATCCTACATACCTTGGGGGACCTACTTGGCGTGTCAAAGCCATTCCGAGTCAAGGCAAGCTGAACCGAGGAGAATTATTGAACTCACTAAAGTGAGCAATAGAGGGAAGAAGATGCCACAGGCGTGACATGTATCTCACGATCGTGAGATGCCATCTGAAAGGCAACCCTTCTCGAGACAAATACGTC
>JAIUZE010035429.1:0-12548 GCA_022085475.1 Heliosperma pusillum | reverse complement strand
CTAGCCATGACATTACTAAACAAGCCTTGGTGTTAACAGTAAACTCAAGTACTCAACAAGCTAAAATCATCATTCACTAAACATATCACTAGACCACGCCCATTCTAATTCTTGCTTTGCCAGGACCACCACTTACACCACCATCCGGTAGCTAACTCTCGCCTGCCGGCGACCGACTTACAACTAAACAACCGGATCCCGCGGGCCCCTAAACCCTCTCCATCCCCCACTCCCCCACACCCGACTTCTATTATCCTCTCCGACCATCATGCTCTTCTATCCGGACCTTGCTACTCCCTCACTCTGTTTTACAACCCCTTTCTTACCTCCTTGACCATTCATGCCTACCCTAACCCTCCACAAACTCGTATTTTCTATACCAAAAGTTCGAAATCTTTTTCAGATCTACAAGTGATGAATCGTTTTCCCAAAAAATGAGCATCACTAGAGCATTTCTCGATAAATTTCTAATCCAAAAATGTACTTGTTGCTTGGTAATCTCATTATTGGTGTAGCTAGGGCTGAGCAAAATTGTATACCTGATACGGTTTTGAAAACCGTACGTATACGGTTTTAAAAATCGGATATATGGTTTCCGTATATACGGATCCAGTTTTACCATGCACTTGTAATTTGCTGTTATTAAGATCATCAATCAACCACCGCTCCATGAACTACTCTGTACAAAGCTCCACCTTTACCAAATCTTTGAACCACGCCAATACCCCAAATCACCACCCAACCCTCAACATTCACCTTAGCTCACGTCATTAGAACCAAAGCCACCATCGACGGCGATCAAGCACTCGAACAGCAATCTACATGTAATGCGATTTTATATATCATTTTTGTTGTTTTTGATTTTCATTCTTTTGTAGGTAATTTGGGAAGTGGTTTGAGTGTTGTGATGGAGGTGTTCGGATGTGGTATGTTGAGGGCTCAAGCGTAGGAATGTTGCGGTCGTGTTTCACATGCGGTGGATGTAGGTTTATGACGTTATGTGGGGGTGGCCGTTCTGATTTTGAGGGGGGGTTCCAAACTAGGAGGGTATTGAAAATGGGGTGGGTGGGCGGGGGGGGAGAGGAGGGGCGTAAAAAAAGGATTAAAATGGTGTTTAGGGTTTTGTTGAGAAGAAGAGGAAAATGGGTTTTCAGTTTTCTTTTTTAATAAAGAATGAAACCGTGTAAGAAACCGTATACCCGGTTTTTTTTTTTACTGACCGGGATACGGTACTGTTTTTAAAAAAGCGTATCGTATATACGGAAATTCGTATCGTATATACGGAAATTCGTGTAATTGAAACCGTATACCTTATGGTATTCGTATATTAAAACCGTATCGTATATTTTTGCGCTCGCTCCAGTGGTGGTGAATTGTATGAGACCATTACCGTTACGAAACTCTCTTACTCTTGATAAAAGACCCACCTACTCCTAACAAAAAGGCCACCTGCAAGTCTGCAACTTTCTTAAACACTGTGCAATAAGGAATGGTAAGAAAAGGGAAAAGGAAAATTGGAGGGAGTAGCATGCATGAAACAGCCTGATAATTGTAAAATCAAGTGGTGGATGTGCAATAGCCAAGCTTTATGTGTTGCCATATAAGGGGAGTCAATTGAGAAATGTGATCATTTGATTGAAAGTTATCAGAGATAAGCTGTTTGAGCCTAGCCTATATTGCTTTGGCCATGTAAACAAAAACCAAGTGACCACCACAACCAGTAAGATGGAGAAAAAGGGCAGGGAAATGAGTGAATTTCTTCTGTCACAATCCTTATGATGGTTCATATTAGCTGTACGCAATATATTTTGGGGGTAAAGTCTCGTTACTATCGTGGTAAATTATATCGTCCTCATGCCCTTATTATAAACGAAGTAAACAAAACCTACATGCTACGTTTCTCACAGTTCTGAAGTCATTTATAACAAATTTGTGAAATATACCTCAACAGTTTTGCATGCTCATCAGCAGCCTTCGATTCAAAGATGTATTCCTTTGTTTCAGCAAAAAGATCTCGGGCCTTCTCAATAGCTTTTATACGTTTCCCATGAGGCGAAGTGGCATTACTAGCCATTGGATTCTTACTTAATTCCCAGGATTCTTTCCACAAGAGAAAAGCAACTTCCTATGAAAGCCATTACACACCAGTTACAGAATAAAACCATGACAATTAGGGATTTAAGCAATAACACTAGGACCAGTATTTAACAATATTGCTTTTAACCCATATGCCAGGGATGGCGACTCACTACTCACTGATCCGCAAGCGATTCTTTGTTCGGGTAAAACTGCTTGATGGGCTAATTTGGCTGGGAATTCTAGAAGATTCAAGGCTTTTCTAGTGGTTTTCAGAATTGTCTAGAGTTTGCTAAAAGTTACTAGAACGTGGTACAGTCCTCTATTATTATTCTAGAGGTGTCCGAAATATTCTAGAATAGTGTAGAGTAATCTAGAGTATTCTAGAATCTAGAGGTGTCTAGAATTTTAGAATAGTGTGGAAGTGTCTAGGTGCTTCTAGATATTTCTTGTGCGTACTAGAATGTTCATGTATAGTGTAATGTAGAATCTTCATGTATAGGATAATCTACAGTGTTCTAGGGAGTTATATGATGTAAATGTGTGAAACTTTCTAGGGACATAGAAATAGGATGGAAGGTCTACAAATAGACCAAGGCTTGTACATTTTCATTTGAGTGTGAAGAAAGTTTCATTTAAGCGTTCTACTGAGAGACTTATGTTCTCTCTTCGCTTCAACCTATCTCAAACACTTAGACATTAAAGTGAATGTGAGGGATAACCAAATAGGTATGCATATTGGGCATCGATCCTTGGATCATGGGTGCATACAAATGAGGGGCTCGAGGTCGGGTCAGTTTGAGAAGCCTGACTCGTCGAACAGTTGAGGGGTGGCGCACGGGACGCGGTTTGCTTGTGGATGTCAAGAGAAGTCGGCCCGTGACACATAGCTCATTCACGGAGAATTACCCGCAAATGTTCCAAGAACTTCCCTTATACGAGATATAGAAGACATTACATTGCAAAATCAGTTCTAAACCAATTGAATCAACTTCCTGAAACTTACCAGCCTGAATACCGTCCATGAATCAATCACACCTTCAGAATTTTAAAATATATTGGTTTACTTTTATGCATATATGCTAAATTGCTAACAGCCCTCAGTAAGTTATATATGAGTACATGGAGATTTTCCCAACATAAATACCAATCCATGCCGCAGAAACTCTGACCTACCTGCAGCTGCCCAGCCGACAAAAAGAAATTTTTCAGGTCTTCATGGTTGTAACACCTGCAACAGAATAAAAATTACAGGCGTATCAGGCGAAATACATGGTATTGAGCCAATAATATTCGCCTTAGGGTAGCCAAGGGAGAAGAGAAATCATCTCAAAACTCTACAATGCAATACCTTGAATAAGTTATATACAAATCCCTCGCCAGAGGTTTAGATTGGATCATTCCAAAGAACTCCAATGTTGGCTCCACTGCCTCGAAGACAAGCAAAAAAACTTCATTTACTTCTCTCGTTGAAATATTTTACAGATTCATCAGGAACTCCAATATTTTACAGATTACATGTACATAAATTCTGAAATCACCTTTTGCAGTAGATGAAAGAGAACAAAATAGACAAGATCAGTATCCCCGCTTTCAATTGCCTTTGACAAAGCTGTATCTTCCTGCTCTATGCTTAACATCAGCGGAACCTGAACTAAAACAGTAGAATTAGGACATGGAAACTACTGGATGAAACAATATGACAGATATCCCAAAGCATAAACCTGTTTGGAAGAGCAGGGCTCATGTTCAACAAGAGAAGCAGCTAACTTCCTCCGATTGCTCTTATCTGCATGCTCGGCAACTCTTGCATAGTCTATACCTTTGCACAGTTTTAACTAAAAGTGAAAAATGATCGGTTAGGAACTGTTCAAGAGCACAGCAATAGGAAATCAGTAAGCTCCGTAAACTGAACCTTCTCAAGTAGAGAACTAAGAAGAGCAGAATCAGGCATCGACTCAGAACATGTTATCCTTGTGCAAGCCCAATGCATTAGAACCAGCTCCTATTCAATCAAAATGGACCATGTCAACAACATTGAAGAGCTTTTATATTGCAGTAGGTTACAGAAAGAAAGACGTAGAAGAAGATGCATATGGGTTAACGAATAAGGACTTTTCACTTTAGATACGATTAATGTATAATATTACTATGTGAACATAGTATATCCAAGAAACAACAAAGCCCTAATCCCAAAATGATTTGCGGCCGGCTAACATGAGTCGTCACTCAAAGCCGTAATTGAAAATACAATTATGAGAAGCAAGCGAGAAATGAAAAATAAATACATAAAATGGTGATTCAAATACTCTTAAGATCAGAAAGTCATACAATTCAAATTATTTTTGAAGGAAAAAAATATCAAATATATAACATGGATATCATCAAAATGATACATAGATAAATGTGTACACGGATGATAATAAAAATGATAACAAATGGAGATTAGAGTGCAAGGAAGTTGGAAAAATAACCAAAATAATATTATATAGAAAACAAGATGACGATAATAAACAATAAGAATACCACACTCCCTCGACTACCCAGCTCTTTTCACCCCTACAAGATCCACTACACCACCGCCACATTTTCGCCGATGCCCACATAGGTCATATAATTTTTCATCACCTTCATCCATGTTTCGTGGGTATGATTTTTATAACAACCTTTCCATCTAAGTTGATCATTCCTACTTCCCCACCTTCTTTCTTACAAAATCTACACATTAAATAATCAGTTTTACTCATGCTCAGCTTAAAGCTGCATGCATTCAAGGTTTCTCTCCAACATTCCAACTTTCTTTCAACACCTCCATATGTACTCTCAATCAATACAATATCATCTGCAAATATTATACACCTGGGGACAATGTCTTGAATTGACCTCCTCATCAATTCGTCCATGGTTATGCCCTTGCAAAGAGAAAAAGGCTAAGAGCAGATGCTTGACTGGATACCTACAACTCAGACAAATTTATTCAAGCCTCCAATGTCTAATATAACAATGCCGAGAAGAAACAGAGTCATATACACACAAAAAAAGTAGGAAACCAAAAAATGAAGCATTTTAGTGTGCTCACATCAAGTGACCGAATAATTTCATACTCATGGAGTAAATCATCCTAGTACGATAATAGAATAAAATTTACGAAATATTTTTTGGAATTGGGATTCAAACATGACTCGCCCAGTCTCGCCCTAGTCACAAAGTAATAACATACAGCAAGTACGTCCCTTTAACTTGATGACCTTTATCGCAAAATCGGAAGTTAAAAGGGAGATCTCATGTAAAAAGTATTTGTCACATGACCAAAATCACTTTAAAAAGTCTCACATGTGTTGATTTGTGAAAAATGTCATCATTGACCTTTTATCACGGTCTAACTTTCTTAACCATTCATGCTCATAAGAGTAATATGTTCAATGTTTCTAACGGTAAACTGGATCCGAATACAAATGATAACACTCTTCTTTACATGGACAACATGCATTTCTGAATTTTTATTACATTTCTTTTAGAGATGATGTCATTGCCAAAAGGAATATCATCCCGAGATTTTATAACCTACCTGACTTAAGCCAAGATACTCCGACAACCTCAATGCCAAGAAATGTTGGTGGGCGTTGATCAAGCGACCAATCAGAATGGGTGCTGTAAGTTCCTTCAATGGAAAATAACATTCAACAGCAAAATCAATGATGAGACGGTTACAATTACAATGAATAAAGATGTATGAATTAGAAGTTAAGTAGCATTATAACCTTGTATTGTTGTATGCTAAGTGAAATTCCAATGTCAGGGTTCCGCACAGCATTTAAGACACGCAAGGTTTTACACATCTCTTGAAAACGATCACGGGGAACATCGCTGTCAAAGCCAACTGGTAATAGTTACAATAACAACAAAGATGACAACAATAACAACAACCAGAGCAAATCCTTGATCCTAAAATGAGTTGGGTCGTTTGACATGATTCAGGATATGGAAACCTCCATGTGAAGTAAAAACACATGAAAACTGAAGAGAGGACACGATGATAAACCAAAATAAGATAGCCATATGAGCAGAAGAAAATGAAACAGCACACAAAATGAGAAAAGTCTTTTGGGTGAAAGATAAAAAGGTCAAATTGGAAGAAAATGGTGTGAAAACAATTATTTCCTCCGATTCATTTTGTTCCTCCCAAATTAGTGAGCCACTTTTTTTGTTTCACCCAAAGCCTAGACTCGGAACAAAAATCAGGATTCTAAACCACCTGTATTGTACGGCAACCACTTTAAGACTTTGGACTGGTAAGACAGTACACCCACTATTTCCTTCACTTCAGTATATTACTCAAGGACACTTAACACTTCCCTAAGCTTGAAAGTTTAGTTTTTTTTTCAATCAACTGCCCTACTGTGGATAAGGTTCCTACTTCCTAGGGCTCTTAGTACGCTACTACCTGCCCTGGAAGAGGAACTTCTTGTTTGGTTTATCTCGTCCATTAAAAGGGCTTCACCATCAGCAAAAAGAATAAACTAATACTAAATGGCCGATCTCAATCTGCCTTTGCCCATAAGAAATAACTGATTCCACCAACCAAGTCAAAACCAAGAATCGCTTTATTTCCCTTCATGCTTAAAAGAGGGATCCTGCCCATCCCTAAAATAGAAAGAGAAAAATACAGTGCAACAGTTTCTTTCGAAGAAGAAAAAACTTTCCTTATAATAACAACAGCCCGGTGCCTCAATGGCTCCCGCAAATTGCGGGGTAAGGGGTAAGGGGGGATTGGATGTACGCAGCCTTACCCTTGTTTTAGCAACACAAAGAGGTGGTCTCCGAATGACCCAAGATGAAAATTGCGTGATTAATGCTTGTATGGTAATGGCATTCCTAGGATTAGCAAATGTATACATGGTTACAGTATTTATAAACCCTAACAATGGGAGATTAGGTTCTTCCAACATCAAAATTCACCTTGTGGCTCACTTCAAACCAAAAACAAACTAAGTGAGTGTCTTGGAATACTATTCCCATTCAACACAAAGGAAAATTAAGAGAAACTGATCAAGTCCTGGAATTAGTTTCAGAAATCAGTATATTCTGATTTCTGAAGGAATACATGACAGAAATTCAAAGCAAAAGCAAGGAATCTCATAATACAAAGATTCAGGGCCCAAAGAAATGCATCTGTCTCCCATTCCTCGTAAATGGCCTAGAACTATTTAAGATACAGATCATAACCTTCTAATGGAGCAACTAACCTGCAAAATGCTTGACCATAGCTTGCAGCTCTCAGAAGAGTCTCCTGGCGTGCAACGTCAAACTCATAACCTGCAGCATCAATGCATGCTTCTATCGCCTCTGGCAATGATGACCTTATCATTCTTAAATTTTCATCAGCCTGACAATCAATACCCCATTCTCAATAATGAGAGAAAATGAACAATAATAATGTGTTTCTTTGATAGATGAATTATAAAATAGTACGCTCTATACTCGCTGGAAATGCTGCATTTGCATAGAGCGCAGTTTTACAGGTAGTGCAAAGGAGGAAGGATAAAATTACAAGCTGCAATATCTTACTGCGAGTCGATACGTGAATATAATAGAATTTGGAAACCACGTACTTTTATAACAAAGTCTTGTGTCTCTTACAAGTGATTTACTAACCATAAATGGGAGAATGTTAATCAATGAAAGAGAAAAAGATCACCGGAAACGTCATATGCAAACATTACAAAGATGCACAATGCCAGTTTATAAATGTACTTGGGACAGTCTTAAAAGCACCCAAAGCTTTAGCCCACATTGAAGCCAGAAAACAATCCTTCCCCAAACGTAATCAGAAGAATGTGTAATTCTTAAAAATAATGTTACCGAGAGTCCGAGACTTTTTTAGAAGGATCCAACATGAGTGCGTGTCCTAGTGTCGGACTCGGCTTCATTATGAAATATTTGCCTATTTTAGCTTAACATGAGGTGTCCAAGTGTCATGCCTATGTAGAGTGTCGGACATTGGTAAGAGACGAAATAGAAGAGTTGAAGTACATAGTTCTGATCCGGTAAAACACACCAAAATAACCGCAAAAGATGACATCTGCATAATACATTTGAATCTTTATGTTTTCTATATCATTCATGTAACATCAGGTTGTACTCCGTGCACAATGTCTTCCTTTTTTTTTCAATCTTTATATGTTAATAACCTAAAACATAAAACCTAAGAAAGAAATGTCCATAAAAAGTAACAGCATTAGACTCGTTTAATGTGTATATATGACGGCATTTTTAGGTGGTACCTTGGCACTCCGCTTATCGAAATGATCCAAAGCATCGTAGAGCAAAGCTGCAGGTGTTGTGCTTCCTATTGTAAAAATAGACACAGTGGAATCCGGTACTCTTTGTACGAATTCCATGTTTGAGTTGGAAAGAACTCTAACTCCATCACACTCTGATATCAGAACTATTGGTTCATCATAGTAATAGCGCACTGGATCTCCATATGGACCGACCATGAGAAGGGAATCATCCCAAAAGAGCAATACACTGTCTAGTCCACACCAAGCAAGATGTTCTGGAGGAAGAGCAGACTGCATAAGGTGAAAATAAGAGCACTGACATCAATATGACAGTATTCACAACATTTAAGTTCCACAAGTAAAATGCATATTATAGCTCTAGCTCAGCTACAGCCAAAAAATGATATGCACAGCTATAACATACATGCATCCTAAACACAGAATAGCTCAATGAGCAACATACCTCGCAACTAAACTCAAAAATGATGCTTGAGAAATCGGTGGTGATGACCAAGAGTCTTCCATCATGAGTAAACGAAGCCAGGTACTTGCCATCCCTCGAAACCACTATCTTTTGGAGAGGCCCCACGCCAGCACCCACTTGTTGCACCCCATCTTCGTCAACCAACAAAACATGATCCTCAACAGCAATCAAGACCTCAACATTCCCAGACATAGTATATTTGGGCTCAATCACCGCCATACAGAGTGGCGGTGCCTCAAGTAGGGGATCTGCAAGCTTAACTACACCAGCCCCATCCCGACCCAAGTTCTTAAAATCAGGCACGCAGAAGAACTGAAACCCTTCATTCATACACACCACACCGTTCCCCCAGAACACACACTCCACAACACTGTGCTCAAAACACTCCTTCCCCAATGAAACACTGGGCTCTATTAGCTCAGCATGAATATTATACCTGTTTGACGTTAACACACACAATCAGATTCGTCTTTCTTAACGAACAAATTCAATTACATCTTACACAAAAATGCACCTTGATTTCAAAACAATTAACCATGACCAACAGTAAACCCTAAAACATATAGTAACCTTTATACTTTTCAAATCTGAATTTTAACATGTTTCCCAGTACTATCGTAAATTCACAAACAAGTACGATACTTTGACTACAACAAATTCATAATTTTGCAATTCCAAAATGTTCTCAAAATGCATTCCTAACTATATACCAATAGCAAAACAACCACTTATTTTAATAGTCAACGCTGAGAACGTGAAAACAAAAGCTCGTAAATAAGTCGGATTCTAGGATTAACTAATATGAACAACCACGACTTGGTCTAAACTCAGAACAACATCCATACTACATCTATAATCTCCATAATATAGGTTTATAAAAATAAAAAAAAAACTAATACTCCGTATCTCATTTTGCCTCGAATGCAACTAGGAGAGGCTAATGCTAGCACTAAACAATGAAAAGCACCAAACCTTTAGTTAAAAAGTAATCAATTTCAGCCAAAACTTAAGGTAATAAATCAGTTAATTCATCTCCTATCCATTGTCGTCCTTTCATTTTGGCATAGAGACAAGGAAAGGAAAGAGCGGAGAACCATTTGCGGTTATATTTAGTGGATGACAAGTGACAATAGTCTCATTGGGGGTCAAGTTACTCAGAAAACCTTCCTAGAGGAAGTAAATTAGTTGTGTGGAGGAATCAATATCTCGACATGAGCCAAGAGGCAGGCAAATTGTAGTCTTTTAGCTGGTCAAAGGCAATTTCTAAAAGCGATAAGCTTTTTCCAAAATTCCTGCTAATCCCCGATCATACCTAGCCACCTAACTTCAAATCCTGACTCGGCCACTAGTGCCGGTCTTAAAATAAAGGTAAACAAATGAATGAGACGGAACGAGAAGTACCTATAAATGGTACCGTCTTGGACAATGCAGATGAGAGTTAGATCATCAGTCCAAGACAAGGCAACAAGGCGGCCGCCGGGGTTACGCCAGACGGTTTCAGCGAGGTGAACCCCGGCGGAGTTAAATATACGGAGTTTCCGAAGAGCGGACTCGGCGTAAAGCTGAACGATCTTGGAATCGTCACGGATGACAGCGATAGGACCGCCGTAAAGAGCGCAGGCGACTTTGTTGCGGCTGAGATCAATGTGTTTCCACTTCATCTTGTAAATTTCAGGTTTTCGGTAGTACCGATTGTGTAGCATCTGCCACTCCGCTGCCACCGATATTGCCCCCGCCATTGCGGTGGTTGGTTATTGATTGACTTTGATTGATGAATGAGATATGGAGTAGTGTCTAATACATACAGTAATAATCCTCTATGACTCTCCGATGCTATTGTGATTGATTCCGGGTAACAAAATTGAAAAAGATTTGTAATTTTAAGGAATTTTTGTTTTGTATATAACCTTCTAGCTCGAAATCATAAACCTTGTCCGCGGCTCGCACCTGGTCGGTTAAAATTCGGGTTGTGTTGTGACTGGACTTCGAACCGAGTCGTGTCTGATCTGGTTGGCCCGTTTTTTTGTAAAAAAAATTTCGCCTTTGGGGTATTAATAAATGATTAAAAAATAATAATAAGATTGTAAGAAAACCGCAAACCTTTCACCGTTTTCTTGCATACCCCAATCAACAAAAGATAATTAAGTAGCTAATTGATATTTTTTATATATATAATAAGTTTTATATATTTGGTAATTGACTAATTATATTTAGAAGAAGAATTTATATTATAAAGAGGTCGAAATGTGATTGGTTCGGAGGGGTCGAAAGACTCTCCGGCGTAAGTTTAACTCCAGCTTTGTTTGAGCATTTGCATTTTATTCCTTGAGACGCTTGTAAAGGGTCGGAATGTCCGACTTCGCGACATCCCCTAGCGCTTTAATCTTTATTGTATTCATCTTAGCTACTTTAGATTTCATTTAGTTGCATTTAGTTCATGTTAGTTAAGTTGATTGCGTTTAGAATTCCTTTTCACTCACTCTATTTGGCTCTTATTACTCATTAGATTTAGCATAAACTAATACTCATACCATCTCCGTGGATTCGATACTCGTACTTGCCTATAACTCATCTAGGAAGTCAGCTTGTTTGATACTAAGGGTCGCGACAAACCTTCGTTATCATCATACGCTGGAAATATCATATGGGTCATGGTAGATAAAACACATACAACAGTCAGTTTACATGTGTGGGAAATAACAGTTTACATCCCCTTAAAATTTAGGATTATAACAAAATTATATAATATGAATTACGAGTCATAAATATGAAAACGATATAAAATATAGAGAAAACGAATTTAACCTTTGGTCCTTAGCAATTGGCGTAAAGAACAGAGATATCAAAATAGATATCCTCCTAATCGTCTCACCCAAAATGCTTTGAGAAATACCCTTTTCTTTTGCTAGAAAGTGAACCTCTTACGCGATCTCACTGATGAGAAAAGGTTTTGTGTTTTGTCAAAAGTTACAGTTAACTTTTGTCTGTTGTGATGTGTGTAGGTTGAGATGGAGGCACAGTAAGAATAGATTAGGTTAGAAAAATCATAGCTTAATTTCTCTGCCTTTCCTCTTCTCCTCACGGCTCAATTTTGGGCTTTTATATATGAGGAGATATTTTGGTCTCCTCAAAAATAACTACCCATTGACCAAAATTCGAGTGTATCTGGATACTTTCGTTTTTGGTCATTTTAGCTTCCAATATAATGTAATATATTATAATCGTCGTTTTACATGGACCGACATTATAATCCGTCATTAATTATAAATATCCGTATATTTATAATTTGCCAATTAATTATAACGGTTTATGTTTACTTAGCTTACATTATATACTATAATTAAATATAACTTTTTATATTCAATTTTACGAATTACAGTTAATTCGTCTCAGCTAACTTTCGTCTCATCATCACATTGACTAACCTTTTAGTCAAATACACTGACTAACCTTTTAGTCATATAATAGGGTATCAATCTGATTATTTTCTCAAATAATCACATCTCTCAAACACATCCTTTAGGTGTGACTTTTAGGGACCAGTTGATCACCGCCATCTGTATGACAATAACGTCAAAATTATCTAGCAAGCCAACCGTTATTGATAAACGTTAATCAACTGATTATTATACAAAGTATACCCTGTGAACCTACAGAGATTTATGTATGTTATTGCACTAACTGGAGGACACTAGCTCCAACAA
>JAIUZE010035419.1:13686-46568 GCA_022085475.1 Heliosperma pusillum | reverse complement strand
TTCCCAATGAGAAGTATGTCATCCACATACAAGATAAGGAAAGTAACTTTGCTCCCACTAAACTTCATGTATAAACATGGGTCCTCGACACTTCGAGTGAATCCGTTTTGTTTAATTACATGATCGAAGCGATGATTCCAACTCCTTGATGCTTGCTTAAGACCATAAATGGATCTCTTAAGTTTGCATACCTTCTTAGGGTTGGATTTATCCTCAAAACCTTCAGGTTGTGTCATGTAAACTTCCTCTTCTAGAATCCCATTCAAGAAGGCGGTTTTGACATCCATTTGCAAAATTTCATAGTTATAAAATGCGGCAACCGCTAAGAGAATCCTAATGGATCGAAGCATAGCGACTGGGGCAAAAGTTTCGTCATAGTGTAAACCATGAACTTGAGTGGAGCCTTTTGCCACCAATCTAGCTTTGTAGACATCAATATGTCCATCTATGCCATTCTTGATCTTGTAGATCCACTTGCACTGAAGAGGTCGCACCTTCTCAGGTAAGTCTACCAAGTCCCATACTTGATTTTCGTACATAGAATCCATTTCGTATTGCATGGCCTCTAGCCAATGCTTGGAGTCGGGACTAGAAACGGCCGACTTGTAGGTTGTGGGTTCATCACTTTCAAAAAGTAATAAATCACCATCTCCCTCGATACATCCGAGGTAACAATCAGGTTGAGAAATAATTCTACCTGACCTTCTAGGGACAATAACCGTTTCAGACGAGGAGGGAACGTTTTCCTCCACTTCATTTTCGGTTTGTGGCTCTCGAACTTCGTCAAGTTCGAATTTTCTCCCACTCTGCCTTTTAGAAACGAAATCGCTTTCTAGCAAGACAGCATCACGAGACACAAACACTTTGTCCTCATGACGGTTGTAGAAGTAATATCCACGAGTCTCCTTAGGATATCCTACAAAATAACATTTGTCGGATCTGGGTGCGAGCTTGTCATTAGACTGCTCATGAACAAACGCCTCGCAACCCCAAATTTTCATAAACGACAAATAAGGAACCTTTCCTTTCCATATCTCATATGGAGTTTTATTGGCTGCTTTAGTCGGGCTACGATTTAGTGAAAATGTTGCGGTTAAGATGGCAAATCCCCAAAACGAGTCAGGAAGCTTTGTAAGGCTCATCATCGACCGAACCATATCTAATAAAGTTCGGTTTCTCCTTTCAGACACACCATTTAATTGAGGTGTTCCAGGAGGAGTCCATTGTGATACTATACCACAATCTTTTAGGTGTGAATCAAATTCATAATTTAGATATTCACCACCACGATCGGATCGTAGGGTTTTTATCTTCGTATTCAATTGGTTTTCCACTTCATGTTGAAACTCTTTGAACTTTTCAAAGGCTTCACTCTTATGCCTCATTAAGTAGACGTATCCATATCTACTTAAATCGTCGGTCAAAGTAATGAAGTACTTGTAACCACCTCTAGCTTGGTGAGTCATTGGGCCACATACGTCGGTATGTACAAGGCCTAATACTTCACTTGCTCGTGTCCCTTTTCCTGTAAAAGGAGCACGAGTCATCTTGCCCAAAAGACAAGATTCGCATTCACCATAAGATTCGTAATCAAATTGTTTGAGAAGTTTCGTTGAAACGAGCCTCTTTATGCGTCGTTCGTTTATATGACCTAAACGACAATGCCAAAGGTATGATTGATTAGGTTCACCTAATTTGAGCTTTTTGCTTTCTACATGATATACTTCATTAACATTATCAAGAACATAAATGCCTCCAACAGAGATGGCTTTACCATAAAACACATCATTAAAAGAAAACGAACAACTATTGTTCTTGATTACAAAAGAGAAACCCTCCGCGTCAAGTACGGAAATGGAGATAACATTCTTAGTCAAGGAGGGTACAAAATAACAATTATTTAAATACAACTCAAGACCACTAGCTAAGGTTAGTACATAAGTTCCTACGGAGACAGCGGCAACTCTTGCTCCATTCCCCATTCGTAGGTCCACATCACCCTTGGCTAGTGCTCGCACGTCCTTCAGCACCTGCAAGTGATTACAAAGGTGAGAACCACATCCAGTATCAAATACCCAAGTGGAAGTGCAAGCATAGTTAATATCTATCATATAGAGAGAAGAGAGGATTATACCTGACGGTGTCACACATCCGCCCTTCTTATCCTTCAAATACTTGGGACAATTGCGTTTCCAATGTCCCTTGCCTTTACAATAAAAGCATTCGGCTTCGGCATGCTTCTTACCCTTAGCCTTGGCATTGCCATTCATAATAGCTTTGCCCTTTCCCTTTCCATGCTTCTTAAATTGGGCTTTGGCTTTTCCCTTCCCCTTTTGAACCCCTAGCTTTAAGTTCTTCAATCTCATTGAAAGAACATCCTTTTGCTCACTCCCACTTGCTTCCACATCCCTTTCGACTTGGGTAAGGAGAGCATGGACCTCGTGAAAGCTCTTATCCATGCCATGCATGTTATAGTTTGCCCTAACTTGGGCAAACTTGGGAGGAAGTGACTGAAGGATGCGGCCAACCGCTAGCTTCTTAGGAATTTTGACCCCTAGACGATCTAGAGTGTCAACATGTTCCACCATCTTAAGCACATGTGGGCCAACCTTTTGGCCCTTCTCTACCTTGGCTTCAAAAAGCCTAGTCATAGCATTGTATTGGCGAATCTCGGGTGATTGAGAAAAAGCCAATGTCACCCTAGAGAATATCTCATATGCTCCAAGGGTGATGTATTGTTGCTTAAGGCTTGAGGACATCGACCAAATCAAGACCATCTTGACGTCGTTTGCTACCTTAAGGTATTCCTCATAGGCGGCTTTGGCCGCATTAGTGGCTCTTGGGCCGGGTTCCTTGGGAGGTGCCTCGGTCAAGTAGCGCAAAACGTTATCCGATAACGCCGCACTCTTGATCGTTTGTTCCCACTCGACGAAATTAGTTCCATCGTCTTTTAAGATGCATTTGTCCATAACGGACCTTAGCCATGAGTCTTTTCCTAGTTGAACGGTGTTGTTATTGTTTGCCATTGCTAATTATGAATAACTACAACAAAATTAGGAAATATTAACATTCATTGTTTTAATCAATTTTACTTGTATAAACGATTTAAACAAGTCACTCATATAATGACCCCTCACGAAATTATATAAGCGATTCCGAGACCCGCATTTTAGACAAAAGAACATGTTATGCAACTTTTAGGTAAAAGACGGTAAGTCAACTTTTGACTAATTCTACTCCTAGAACTCTCGGTCGACGGATTTCAACTAAACCCATCTCCTAGTCCCAAGATACCGCTTATCTTGTTGAGTCCAACCCAATTTAGGCGTGTGATCGTATCACCCTACTTACCCGAGGTAAAAAGGTCCACGTTGTGGTTGTCCTAATGAACACGGGATTCATAGGTGCTTTAATTGGTAAGGTTAAATCTCAATTCCCTTTTTTTAAGTTATGTGAGAGGTCTTGCCAATTTTAGTTATTAATTCCCTATAAGTGAACTAAGTCGTTGAATTTTGAATAACGTTGAATTGACAATCGATAAATTAAAATGCATGTTGGTGATTTTGGCATGTGCGGAAAAATAAAGCAAGCAATCAAATTAAATCCTAGTATGGCCACCTAGCTAATCTAATTAACTAGATGATTACAAATCGGAAACCAACTCCTTGGTCCCTTGCCTCTTCTTGGAACGCCTTTCCAATATGGCACCGTCTTTTGGAACACCGATTTTGGGAATCACCGTCTTCACAATAAATAATTACAAAAATACAAATGAATACATAGCAAATTCCTATTATACATTTGATCTATAATATGAAATTAATAATTATTACAAAACGGCGATACGAAATCGCAATAAATTACAACCAAATCGGCATTCCCTTACATTACGGGTAATACCGATAAAAATAATCTAGGCCATACTAGGTACAACTTGCAATAAAATAAATAAATGACATTCATACATTCAACAACATGAATAAAAATGCTGTAAAATCATGCCAAAATCACCCTCAACACTTGTCATGTTCATTCTAGCTCGGTTTTTACGAATTTTATCGATTTTATCTACTAAAAATCAATAATCAACACTTAAATCGTATTTAAGCTCAAACTAATTATCTAAACTGATTTAGAACTGAAAATTAGTCCCCACTAATTTCACTTGTATTTAATTAGTTTGAATTGATCGCATTTGCTATTTAAAGAGGTTTATTCATATCTTTTATGAATAAAACCCAAAATAAAATAAAAAATCATTAAAATTGAAACAAAAAAAAAAATTTGTACATACTGGAACACTTCCAGGAACCTCAAGATCAAAAACATTTGTCCAAAAAATTTGAAATGATTTTATGAACAAATAGCTTTATAATAATCGGTTTTTATCAAATAAAAACCAACTAAAATAGTAAAATGATGAAACAAATTTTCAAATTTTACCAGAATGATATAAATAATATTTTAAAATGTAAAAAAAATTTTGAACTCCAGAAAGACTCGTTTCAATTTTAAGAACAAAATAACTCCTTTGAATCGATCTTTATCCAATAAAAATCAATAACCATGCAATACATGACTAAATGTCACGAAAAATTACATACAATATGTACACCATGCATGTGACAACATATTAAAATTTTGAGGCCAGATTCAACATGCAACTATTTTTAGTTAACTTTTAACATAAAACCGCATGTTAACTCGGTTATAAAGGCCATAAATCAAAATAAATAGCAAACTAATTCGTAAATTCACCAAATTTGACCACAAACATTTTGAGATCAGTAGGTATGCATGCAAATCAGAAAATTTCGTGAAAACCATTTTTAACATAAATTTTCGATTTTTACTCAAGTTATCGTATAACCCGATTTTAATTCTTAAAATCAACATGCATGCTACAACCTGGCTCTGATACCACATGAAAGTTCATAGACCCTAATTAGACTCCTCTAATTAGTTACTAAATTACTTGTTAATTTAGTGTTTAATAAAGATCTATGTAGCATGCATGCAAATTAAAATGCATAATAAAAAGTAAGAAGAAATTTCCTTACATTGGGAAATTTTGGTTTTTATGGGCACAACAAGAAACACCTTTCTTGTTGTTCTTGTGCTAGAATGAAAAAGATGATCCTCCTTGTAATCTTCAAACTAGAAGACCTCCTTTTAGAAGCACCCAAGAGAAAACCCAAACTAATCACTTTGTTTTTGACTAGAAAACACAAGTAAAAAATGAACTAATATTAGATTTTATTACTACTCTAGTAATAGGAAAATATTAGTGTTTGAGAGGTTTTAGAGAGATGAGGATTTGTAGTGAGATAAGCATGCAAATAAGAATGAACAAGTGTATCAAAATGAACAACAAAATTGTTCATTTAAGGACTCTTGGGTCCGGCCAAGAGAGCCCTTGGTGGCCTCTTATTTGCTTAAAATAATCTCATGCAAAAATGTTGAGTGTAGTAGTGAATAAGACTAAGATCATGTGTCATAAACATGACATGATCACATGTTGTAGTGTAAAACAAGCAACAATAATCAACATGTTGTACACTACAATATTTCGGCATTCACTAGTGTCATGTGGTCCATTTTGATTTTTGATATTTGTCCCACAAATACTTATAATCATATATTTAATTATCTTGTATAATTAAGGGTTAATTTGATCATATAACAATTATATGAGTCAAATTAATAAATAATATACACTTATCTTATAAGTGATATTTTATCATTATATCAATATATAATGGGTCCCACAATGCCTAGTTAGTTTATTTTTACAACTCATTGTAAATATAATTAACTAATCACCTCTACCTCAAAGTATATGCATAACCTCAACTAATTTAATGAATTAACTATTAATCATTAAATTAAATCTTATTTAATCGTATTAAAATAAGACGTAAAATTTATTCAGTCAATTATCGTATAATTGACTAATAAACTTATCCGGAATGAGTTCGTAACTCAATTTCCAATAATTAACTCTCGTAACTAAACATATATCAAATATATATATAAAGTACTAATTAATATGTATCGTATACAAATAATTAGATTTCTGTTTGGGGCTCATCCTATAGGTGTGACCGAAAGGGGTCAGTTGATTACCGCCGTCATACGACAATAACGTCTAACTCTAGTCAGCTGACCGTTATCGATTTACGTTAATCAACTGACGTGGAGTATCAAAATACTAGTCATCCCACTAATATTCACAAAATGAGATTTATAATATAAATGCACTATTGTGGAGGACACTTGCTCCAACAAGATGGATCTCTTAAGTTTGCATACCTTCTTAGGGTTTGATGGATCCACAAACCTTCAGGTTGTGTCATGTACACTTCTTCTTCTAGAATCCCATTCAAGAAGGCGGTTTTGACATCCATTTGCCAAATCTCATAATTATGAAATGCGGCAACCGCTAAGATAATCCTTATGGATCGAAGCATGGCACTGGGGCGAAGGTTTCGTCATAGTGAAGACCATGAACTTGGGTGAAACCTTTTGCCACTAATCTAGCTTTATAAACATCATTATGTTTGTCTATGCCACTTTTGATCCTATAGATCCACTTACACTGAAGAGGTCTTACCTCCTTAGGTAAATCAACCAAGTCCCATACTTGATTGTCGTACATAGAATCCATTTCGGATTGCATGGCTCCTAGCCATTGCTTTGAGTCGGGACTAGAAATGGCTGCTTTGTACGTAGTAGGTTCGTTACTTTCAAAAAGTAAAACATTATTGTCATCACCTTCCTCTATAATACCAAGGTATCTATCAGGTTGATGACCAATTCTGCTTGACCTCCTAGGTTCCGAAGGAATAATGACCGTCCCAGACGAAGAGGGAACGTTTTCCTCGTCGTCCTTTTCGGTTTGTGGCTCTTGGACTTCATCAAGTTCAAATTTTCTCCCACTCTGTCTTTTAGAAATAACATCATTTTCTAAAAAGACTGCATCACGAGACACAAACACTTTGTCCTCGTGTTTATTGTAGAAGTAATAAGCACGTGATTCCTTTGGATATCCTACAAAAAGACATTTGTCAGATTTGGGTGCGAGTCTTGTTTGCCGCTTTAGTCGTGCTTCGATTTAGTGAAAATATTGCAGATAAGATAGCAAAACCCCAAAAATAATCAGGAAGCTCTGTTAGACTCATCATAGAACGAACCATATCTAATAAAGTTCGATTTCTCCTTTCGGACACACCGTTTAATTGAGGTGTTTCAGGAGGAGTCCATTGTGATACTATACCACAATCTTTTAGGTGTGAATCAAATTCATTGTTCAAGTATTCACCACCACAATCGGATCGTAGGGTTTTAATCTTTTTATTCAATTGGTTTTCTACTTCATTTTGAAATTCCTTGAATTTTTCAAAAGCATCACTTTTATGCCTCATCAAGTAGACATATCCATATCTACTCAAGTCGTCGGTAAAAGTAATGAAGTAGTGATAACCACCTCTAGCTTGGATAGTCATTGGACCGCATACATCCGTATGTATACAGTCCTAATACTTCACTTGCTCTCGTGTCCCTTTTCCCGTAAAGGAGCACGAGTCATCTTGCCTAGAAGACAAGATTCGCATACGCCATAAGATTCGTAATCGAATGGTTTGAGTACTTTAGATGAAACAAGTCTCTTTATGCGTCGTTCGTTTATGTGCCCTAAACGACAATGCCAAAGGTATGATTGATTAGGTTCACCTGTTTTGAGCTTCTTGTTTTCTACATGATAGACCTCTTTTGCAATATCTAAAACATAAATACCTCCAATAGAAATGGCCTCGCCATAAACCATTTCATTAAGTGAAAAAGTACAACAGTTGTTCTTAATGCAAAATGAAAATCCTTCCATGTCTAACACGGAAATGGAGATAATGTTCTTGGTAAGAGTTGGTACATAATAGCAATTATTTAAATACAACTCTAAACTATTAGGCAAAAGAAGAACGTAGGTGCCCAGGAAAACTGCGGCTACCTTAGCTCCATTTCCCATACGCAGGTCCACGTCACCCTTGGCTAGTGCTTGCGCGTCCCTCAGCCCCTGTACATGATTACAAAGGTGAGAACCACAACCGGTATCAAATACCCAAGAAGATGTACTAGCAAAGTTAATATCTATCATATAGAGTGATGAAAGAATTTTACCTGACGTTGTCACACAACCGTCTTTCTTGTCTTTCAAGTACTTGGGGCAATTGCGTTTCCAATGCCCTTTGCCATTACAATAATAGCAATCCGCCTCCGCGTGTTTGTTGACCTTGGGCTTGGCCTTATAAAAGACCTTGCCCTTTCCCTTGCCGGATTTCTTGAAAAGAGTCTTACCCTTTCCTTTGTCCTTCCTCACCCCAAGGTTCATGTTCTTCATTTTCATGGAAAGAACATCCTTGGGTTCACTCCCACTAGCCTCCATGTCCCTCTCCGCTTGGGTGAGGAGTGCATGGAGTTCATGGAAACTCTTTTCCATGCCATTCATGTTATAGTTCACCCTAAATTGGGTGAGCTTAGGTGTGAGTGAATGAAGGATCTTTCCCACCACCAATTGCTTCGGAATTTTGCACCCTAGACGCTCTAAGGTGTCCGCGTGCTCAAGCATTTTGAGCACGTGTGGGCCAACCTTTTGGCCCCTTTGAAGCTTGGTGTCAAAGAATTTCGTAGCCGCCTCATATTGGAGAATTTGAGGGGCTTGCGAAAACATCGACGTGATCCTCGTGAATATCGCATATGCATCGAGTGATATCAATTGGAGTTTGAGTTTGGGTGATATTGTGTAATGAAACTATTCAGAAAGACAAGCTAAACAATGACAAATTGAACTAAGGTTAGACACTTTGCAATTGCTCTGTTTTTGTTTGAACTGGTTTCTTAAAGAAATAGATAGAACCTTAACCAAAGCACAAAGCCAATGGTTGAGGGTTGAACCTTTATCCCAGCACATAGCTAAGGGTCTAAGCTCACTTCCAAGCACAAAGCAAAGGAAGTTGTCTCAAGCACACAGCCAAGAGATGTTAACAGAAACAGGGTTTCAGTTTTATGTTTTACTTCAAATCTACCTTTCATTCATTAGGAAATGGCCTTATATAGGCAAGGAGATTACATCCTACTCGCTCAATACATCCTAGGGCCACAAATGACTTGCAAAACAAACAGAAATAACAGCTACATTGTTCAGAATAAAGCAATAAAGTAGAAAGCAGTTCTAATGGGACAATCTGCCTTAATTGGGTTGTTTAGGTTAAAACTGGTGGAGGAGTGGACTTCCAAGCTTGATTCTTAAGCTTAACTGAAGTGGGATGGATGCCAAAGGTCCTTCTAAAAGGCCCTCGGGTTTGTTTGATCAAAACAGGAAAGTTTGATAGTGACATGTTAACTACTGAAAAAGAGGACTGAAAACTGGACAGTTTGGAGTTGTCCCTAGGCTAACTTTTTGTGTGTGCATTTCTTGGAAAAGAAGTCGTGGGCAAAGTTTTAGAGGACCTTCCCAAGGACTAAGGTTAATGGTTGGTTAGGCTTGTTTGAATGTGTGAGGCCCTCATGGACCCTGTTTAGAAAGACTGTGACTGGCTGTTTTAGGCAGAGAGTTGTTATTGTTGTGTTGGGTTTGTTTTGCTGTTGGATGTGTGTTGTTGTGGCTTAGTCTTGGAAAGTGGATGGCTAGGGTTTGTTCTGGTTGGTGTGGTGTTGTCTTAGCTGGCCTGAAGTGGTGGTTACTTGGATTGAATAGGACATTGTCATAACTAGTCATGGTGTTGTCTGAATGGATGTTGTTGCCTTGAATATTGTTGTTGTCTTGATGTTGAGTCTTGTCTTGAGCTTGTATCTTGTCTTGATCATATACTCCCGTTGCAACCTCCCTTTCTTGAAAAGGATTTGCCCTCAAATCTTCATCACCTTCATCATCTGATTCACCATGGTAGGGGCTCAGGTCTCCAACATTGAAAGTACCATGTACACCATAGCTTCCTGGTAGATCCACTTTGTAAGCATTTGTGCCTATCTTCTCCAATATCTCAAATGGTCCATCAGCTCTTGGCATGAGCTTGTTTCTCCTCTTGTCTGGAAATCTCTCTTTTCTTAAATGCAACCATACAAGATCCCCTGCCTTGAACTCCCTTGCTTTCTTAGGCCCTTGGACCTAGCCTTGTACAACTCATTGGACCTTTCAATCTGCTTCTTGACTTGCTCATGAATCTGTATCATTTGCTCAACTCTTTTCTTTGCATCATAGCTTGCTTTGCTTCCTTTGACTGGTGCTAGGTCTGTAGGCATGAGAGGATTAGTTCCATAAACTGTTTCAAAAGGACTTTTACCTGTGCTGCTGGAGGGAGCTCTGTTGAAGGCAAACTCAGCTTGTGCTAGCCTGAGGTCCCAATCTTTTAATGACTTAGAAACAATGCTCCTTAAGATCTTTCCTAGTGTCCTGTTAGTGACTTCTGTCTGCCCATCAGTTTGGGGATGGTGAGAAGTACTAAACAATAGCCTGGTCTTCAATAGCTTCCACAAGGTTCTCCAGAAGTGACTCATGAACTTTGTGTCTCTATCTGAGACAATGCTTCTAGGGACCCCATGTAACTTGACAACCTCCCTAAAGTATAGTTCAGCTACCCCAAAGCATCCTCAGTCTTCTTACAAGCAATGAAATGTGCCATCTTGCTGAACCTATCTACAACCACCATGATTGAATCTTTTCCCCTTTGAGTTCTAGGTAAGGCTACAATGAAGTCCATACTGAGGTCTTCCCATGGCCTGTTTGGTACTGGAAGTGGTGTGTAAGGGCCTGCTTGAAAGTGTGCCTTGGCTAGTTGACAAGACCTGCATCTCTTGAGGGCATCTTGCACATCACTGATCATCTTAGGCCAATAGAACTGATCTTGCAATATGTCATAGGTCTTCTGCACCCCAAAGTGACCAGCAAGGCCATTGGAGTGAACCTCTTTGACCAGTAGTCCCCTATAAGGTCCCCTTGGCACACATAGTTTGTTTCCATAGAACAAGTAGCCTTCCTGAGCTGTGTACTTGCTCCCTTTCTTGACTTGTCCTTCCTGATACACCTCCCATTCATGTTTGAAGTCTGGGTCTTCTTGATAGAGCTCTTTCATAAATTCAAACCCCAACACCCTTTGTTCCATGAAGGTCAACATTACAGACCTTCTAGACAATACATCAGCTACAACATTGTTCTTACCTTCTATGTATTTGCTGGAGAATGAGAAGGATTGCAAGAATTCTACCCATTTGGCATGCTTGGGGTTGAGTTTGTGCTATCCATTGATGTATTTAAGAGCCTCATGATCAGAATGAAGCACAAAAGGCTTAGGCTTCAGGTAGTGTCCCCAGTGGTTCAATGCTCTCACAATGGCATAGAACTTTTTGTCATATGTTGAATAATTAAGCTTGGCCCCATTTAGCTTCTCACTGAAGTATGCAACAGGTTTCTTCTCTTGAGTAAGCACAGCTCCTATGACAAGGCCACTGGCATCACACTCTACCTCAAAGAGTTTGTTAAAATCTGGTAGAACCAATATTGGAGATTTACACAATAGCTCCTTGATCAGATTGAAGGACCTTTCAGCCTTCTCATTCCACTTGAACTCTCCCTTCTTCATGCACTCAGTAATAGGGGCCATGATTGAACTAAACCCTTGTATGAACCTCCTATAGAAAGATGCTAACCCATGAAAACTTCTAACATCAGTAACAGTTTGAGGAAGGGGCCATTCCTTGATTGTTTGCACCTTCTCAGGATCAACTGCTACTCCTTTCTTAGAGATGATGAACCCAAGGAAGTAAACCTCAGGCTGCATGAAGGTGCACTTCTCTAGTTTGCCATACAACTTGTTCTCTCTTAAGACCTCAAACAACAACTTCAGATGCTGCAAATGTTCTCCCCTAGTTGAACTGTAAATAAGAATGTCATCAAAGTAAACCACCACACACTTGCCTAAGTAGGGCCTTAGGACCTCTGTCATCAACCTCATGAAGGTACTAGGGGCATTGGATAACCCAAAAGGCATCACCAACCATTCATAGAGCCCATGTTTAGTCTTGAAAGCTGTCTTCCATTCATCCCCTGCTCTTATCCTCACTTGGTGATAGCCCTGCCTTAGATCAATCTTAGTGAATACTTGAGCCCCACTTAACTAATCCAGAATATCATTAAGTCTAGGTATGGGGAACCTATACTTGATGGTAATGTTGTTGATGGCCCTACTGTCAATGCACATACGCCAAGTCCAATCCTTCTTTGGCACAAGCAAGGCTGGTACAGCACAAGGACTGAGGGATTCCCTGACATAGCCCTTGTCGAGCAGCTCACCTACTTGAAGTTGGAGCTCTTGTGTAGCCTTAGGATCACTCCTGTAAGCTGGCTTGTTGGGTAGGATAGCTCCAGGTAGTAGGTCAATGTGGTGTTCTATTCCCCTAAGTGGTGGCAATCCACTAGGGAGCTCAGTGGGAAAGACATCACCATAACTTTCTAGGATAGACTTGACCTCTTCAGGGATATTAATCATGCTCATCCCAGTCTCTTTGGCAAGTAATATGTACACAGGTTGTAACTCACTTAGCTCTTGTACTAGTTCTGATTCACTTATCAGCATGACTTCCTTGGAAGCCTCACTCATGGGGTTTGGGTTGATCTTTAAAGCAGGTGGTAAAGGTGCCATTGTGATTTTCTTCTTCCCATACTTAAAAGTGTAGGTGTTGTCCCTCCCATGGTGTATGGCATCCCTATCAAACTCCCATGGCCTCGCAAGCAAAAGGTGACATGCATCCATAGGTAGAACATCACAAAGACTCTCATCCACATACCCTTTTCCAATTGAGAAAGGCACAACACATTGTTTATCCACCTTGATCTCAGCCCCTTTGTTTAGCCATCTGAGTTTGTAAGGTAGGGGGTGGTCCTTGGTGGGTAGAGCTAGTTTGTCTATCAGTGTTCTAGAGGCCACATTAGTGCAGCTTCCACCATCAATGATGAGGTTACACACTATGCCCTTGATAGTACATCTGGTCCTAAAGATCTGGTGTCTTTGATCCTCTTCCAAAGGTTGGAGTTGAGTATGCATTACCCTCCATGTTACCAAACTTAACCCTGCATCAGGCTCTATCAACTCCTCACTAGCCTCTACCTCAGGCTCTTCCATCTCATCATCACAGACCAACACTTCATCATTTCTCCAATGAGTTACTTCTAGGGTGCTCAGAGCTCTTTTAGATGGACATTCTCTAGCAAAATGTCCATATCCTTGACATTGAAAACTTTTTTTGAGAGGGGTAGTCTTCCTTTGGCCTGCCTCAACAACCTTGCCTTTATCAAGGTTGAAAGGGGTCTTAATAGGAACCAGAGGTTCTCCTATCTTGACTCCTACAAAAGGTTTGAAGGTGGGGGTTCTAGCAGGTGTCTTAGAAGCACTGGCCTTTCCCTTCCCCAACTTTTCTACCCTCAAAGACAAGTTGACAGCTTCCTCAAAGGAGTATATATTTTGTAGCCTGACTTTACTGGCTATTCTCTCATCCAAACCTTCTAAGAACCTTGCTATCTTTTGCTCAGATTTCTCAACAACCTCACATTGCAATGTAAGTTGTTCAACGTCCCTTAGATAGGACTCTACAGGTCTTTGGTCTTGCTTTAAGTGAGTAAGCTTAATGAACATGTCCTGAGTGTAGTCCCTAGAGACAAACTTAGCCCTCATTTTCTTTTTCAGTTTGAGCCATGACTTAACAGGTTCTTTCCCTTCTCTAACCCTCAAGGTTTTCATGTTTTCATACCACAGTGAGGCATAACCTTTTAGTTTCATGATAGCAACCTTAAAAGCCTTTCTATCAGTGTATCCTTTAAACTCAAAGTCTCTTTCTACAGACCTTAGCCAATCTAGGAAATCATCAGGGTTCATGCTACCTAGAAAGTCAGGGATCTCTACCTTTATGTCTTTGTCCTGGTGTCTGAGAAGAGTTTGATCTGAGCCATCTGAGTCTGACATTTCAAACTAATCTACAGGTTGCCTCCTCCTTCCTCCTTGTGGGAAAGGTGCTCCTCTTCCTTGACCTCTGCCTCCCCTTGCATCATTGTTCTGTTGGCCCTCAAGGAGTTCATTGACAGATCTGGAGACCTCCATTATAGTTCTGGCAAGACCTTGAACTGTATTCTCAAGACCTGTGATTCTCTCTTCACTCATGGTTGGTTTTTGTATTTTTAATGTAGTTAGGTAAATGAACTCACAAACCAAAGCTCTGATAACCAATTTGCAATGAAACTATTCAGAAAGACAAGCTAAACAATGACAAATTGAACTAAGGTTAGACACTTTGCAATTGCTCTGTTTTTGTTTTAACTGGTTGCTTAAAGAAATAGATATAACCTTAACCAAAGCACAAAGCCAATGGTTGAGGGTTGAAACTTGATCCCAGCACACAGCTAAGGGTCTAAGCTCACTTCCAAGCACAAAGCAAAGGAAGTTGTCTCAAGCACACAGCCAAGAGATGTTAACAGAAACAGGGTTTCAGTTTTATGTTTTACTTCAAATCTACCTTTCATTCATTAGGTAATGGCCTTATATAGGCAAGGAGATTACATCCTACTCGTTCAATACATCCTAGGGCCACAAATGACTTGCAAAAGAAACAGAAATAACAGCTACATTGTTCAGAATAAAGCAATAAAGTAGAAAGCAGTTCTAATGGGACAATCTGCCTTAATTGGGTTGTTTAGGTTGAAAGTGGTGGAGGAGTGGACTTCCAAGCTTGATTCTTGAGCTTAACTGAAGTGGGATGGATGCCAAAGGTCCTGCTAAAAGGCCCTCAGGTTTGTTGGATCAAAACAGGAAAGTTTGATAGTGACATGTTAACTACTGCAGAAGAGGACTGAAAATTGGACACTTTGGAGTTGTCCCGAGGCTAAATTTTTGTGTGTGCATTTCTTGGAAGAGAAGTCCTGGGCAAAGTTGTAGAGGACCTTCCCAAGGAATAAGGTTGATGGTTGGTTAGGCTTGTTTGAATCTGTGAGGCCCTCATGGACCCTGTTTAGAAAGACTGTGACTGGCTGTTTTAGGCTGAGAGTTGTTATTGTTGTGTTGGGTTTGTTTTTCTGTTGGATGTGTGTTGTTGTGGCTTAGTCTTGGAAAGTGGATGGCTAGGGTTTGTTCTGGTTGGTGTGGTGTTGTCTTAGCTGGCCTGAAGTGGTGGTTACTTGGACTGAATAGGACATTGTCATAACTAGTCATGGTGTTGTCTGAATGGATGTTGTTGCCTTGAATGATGTTGTTGTCTTGATGTTGAGTCTTGTCTTGAGCTTGTATCTTGTCTTGATCATATACTCCCGTTGCATATTGACCAAATCAAGACATTCTTGACGTCATTTGTAACCTTTAAATAAAGGTCATACTCGGCACGAACCACCGCGGACGATCTTGGCGCGGGTTCGGTGGGGGGCTCTTCGATCAAGTAGCGAAGCACGTTATCGGATAACGCGGCGCTCTTGATCGTTGACTCCCATTCAACGAAGTTACTTCCGTCATCCTTTAGGACACACTTGTCCATGACGGATCTCAACCATGAGTCCTTACCCAAGGTTGCAGCGTTTGATGATGTTGACATAATGCGAATATGGTAACTACAACAAAAAGAAATATATAAACATTCATTGTAAATTTACTTGAAAAACATTTTAACAAGTTTAGCATTCATATAATGACCTCTCACTAAATTATATAAATGATTCCAAGACCCATCTTTTAAAAAAAAATAGTCATCGCATGCTACTTTTATCTAGAAATGGTAACTCATTACTTGACTAATTCTACCCTTAGAACTCTTGGTTGACGGATTTCAACTAAATCCATCTCCTAGTCCGAAGATAACGCTTATCTCGTTGAGTCGAATCAAATTTTAGCTTGTGATCGTATCACCCTACTTACCCGAGGTAAAAAGGGACCCACGAGCGTGGTAGCCCTAATGAACACGGGATTCATAGGTGTTATTAATTGGTAAGGCTAATCTCAATTTTTAAATATGTGAGAGATCTTGTCAATTTAGTTATTAATTCCCTATAAGTGAACTAAGTCGGTGAATTGTGAATAACGTTGAATTGACAATAACGATAAATTAAATGCATGTGTGACGATTTTGGCATGAGCGGAAAATAAAGCAAGCAATCAAGCAACAATAAAATCCTAGTATGGCCACCTAGCTAATCAAAATTAACTAGATAGTTACAAATTCGGAAACCAACTCCTTGGTCCCTTGCCTCTTCAATTGGAACACATTCCAAAATGGCACCGTCTTGAGGGAGTCACCGGTCTTCTTAAAAATAATTACAAATGTACAAATATACAAATTCCTATTATACATTTATTCTATAAAATAAAATTATTAAATTATACAAACCGGCGATACGAGATCGCAATAAAATTACAATCAAACTGTTATTCCCTTACATTACGGGTAATAACGATTAAAAATAACTAGGCCATACTAGGTACAATATTTGCATAAATTATTAAATAAATGACATTCATTCATTCAACCATAAATAAAATAAATTGCTGCAAAATTCATGCCAAAATCGCCCTAAACCCATTCATGCTCATTGTAGCTCGATTTTACGGGATTTATTGATTTTTAACCATTAAAAATCAATATCAACATTTAAATCTCATTTAAATTTAAAATAATTAACTAAACTGATTTAGAACTCAAATTTAGTCACTACTAATTTTGTTGGTCATTAATTAGATCGATTTGATTTCATTTGCAAAATATTACGGTTTAGTCATAACGATTATGAAATAAAACCAAAATAAAATATAAACATCATAAAATTTGAAACCAAAAATTTTGTACATTCTGGAACAATTCCAGGAACTATAAAAATTAAAAAACATTTGCTCAAAAAATTTAAATTAATTTTATGAACAAATAGCTATTTATTTAATGGTTTTATCAAATAAAAACAATAGATATAGTAAAACAGTGAAACAAATTATGAAAGTTCACCAAGAGTATAAACATCAGAATATAAAATGTACCAAAAATTTTCAAGACCATAAATGGACGTTTCCATTTTATGAACATTATAATCTCATATTATCAACTTTTATCGTATAAAAATCAATGAACATGCAATACATAAGTAAAAGTCACGAAATTTTACATACAATATGTAAGACATGCATGTGATATTATATTAAAATTTCATTGCCTGAATCAACATGCAACTATTTTTAGTTAACTTTTAACTCATAAAATGCATGTTAACTCGGTTTAAACGCCAAAAATCAAAATAAATAGCAAATTAATCCCTAAAATAACGCAATTTCACCACAAACATTTTGAGGTCAGTAGGTCTACATGCACCAAAAGTTTTTGTCAGAATCGTATTTTAAATCAAAATCTTTGATTTATTATTTATCTTATAACTTTAATAAAAATGTCCAAAATGAACATGCATGCTACAAACTAGCTCTGATACCACATAAAAGTCCATAGACCTTAATTAGATTCCTCTAATTAGTTGCTAAATTAGTTGTTAATTTAGTATTTAATGATCTATGTAACATGCATGCAAATATAAAGACATTTATATAAAAGAAGAAATTTCCTCACATTGATATGGAAATAATATGGGCACAAAAAGAACTCTTTCTTGTTGTTCTTGAGCTATTAATATGGATGAACACAAGTAATCTCCAAATTAGAAGATCTCCTCTTAGTTGCACCAAGATGAACCCAAATAATCTACTCTTATTATTAACTAGATAATAAGATAGATATTATACTACTAATATTAGACTATATTACTAGACTAGTAATACTTAAGAAATATTAGTATATGAGAGTTTTTAGAGAGAAGTTTAGTTTTGAGAGATGTATGATAAAATAAGCAAGAATGAACTAGTGAATAAATTGAACAACAATTGCTCTATTTATAGCCAAGAGGGCCGGTTATGATCATCACAAAAGAGTGATTTTTTCTTCTTATTTTATTGCCATGCAAAGTGATAATGTGTTGTAGTGAATAAAATGATTTTAGGTTCACTATTCATGTAATAAGCACATGTTGCTTGTGAGTATGAATAAGAACAACCATCATCACCATCCACTTCAAAATGACCGGCCATGTGAGCCTTGTTTTGATCCATTTTGATTTTTGATATTTGTCCCACAAATACTTATTGATCATATGCTTAATTATCTTGTATAATTAAGTGTTAATTTGATCATATAACAATTATATGATACAAATAAATAAATAATATGTACTTAACATTTTAAGTAATATTTTACCATTATATCAATATATAATGGGTCCCACAATGCTTAGTTAATTTTTTTTACAACTCTTTGTAAATATAATTAACTAATTACCTCTATCTCAAAACCTCAACTAATTTAGTAATTTAACGATTATTTACTAAGTTAAATCTTATTTAATCGTATTAAAATAAGATATAAATTTATTAGTCAATTATCGCATAATTGAAAAATAAACTTAATCGAATTTGAGTTCTTAACTCAATTTCTAACAATTAACTCTCGTACATATCGAATATATGTAATGTACTAATTAACTGTATCATATACAAATAATTAGTTACTATTTGGATTTCATCCTTTAGGTGTGACCGAAAGGGATCAGTTGATCACCGCCGTCATACGAGAATAACGTCAAACTCTAGTCAGCCAACCGTTATTGATTTACGTTAATCAACTGACTAATCATATATATAGTCAATAAATATCCCAATTATATTCCTTAATAAGATTTATCATGTGGCGCACTATTGTGGAGGACACCTACTCCAACAGAAAGGTGTTTCACGGTCGTGAGACAGCTTTCACGATCGTGAAACACCTTTCATGGTCGTGACCTTGCCAGTCCATGAAGTCTTTCGAAGCCCATCTTTCCTCCATTTTGTAGACCTATAAATAGATCCTTTTGTGTAATTAGAGGACACGAAACCCTAGACTCAAAATTAGTTAGATTAGATTAGATTAGTCCTCCTATGTAGTTTAATATTTTCTCAATTACTCTTTAATTAGTTTTAGATCTAGTCATGTAATTGGATTTCTTGGTTTTGTACTTGAAGATTGGTGACAAAGTCTTCTCCTTTATTCAAGATTTCCTCTTTTATTGTTCATCTTTTGCCTTAATTAGTTGGTATATCTTCTTAATCCCTTTTCATATACTTGCTAATCTTGTCATTTCATTGCATGTTTTATTTCCTTCTTATCATTATGTCTTGTCTTAGTTTTATATCTTATTCTTCCATATTCCTCATGTTAAGTAGTGAGTAGTGATTAATCTAGGGTTAGTGGGGGATAATGGGTTTTAATGAGGGTTAATCTTTGTTTGTTGGGTTGATTTGTTGATTATTTATGTTTCTTCCAACTCATGCATACCACATGTTTAATGAAATGCTTACTTGACAAACTTGCATGATTCATGTTTATTATACATTTCCGTAAGATCGATAGCCTCGGAATATGTTAGGATTTGCATATAGTTGATATATCGACCTTGTGTACGCGAGAGCTAGCTTGGTTCGGTATTTGGGAGGGATTGTACGATCGAGAGCCTCAATCCACCGCGCCCAAGTTTGACTACCCATTAACTATGAACCCGACTCACTAGAACTCAAATTACCCATTTGAACCCACCGATCCTAGACTTTCCTTTTATTGCTTGTTATTTAATTATCTTAGTTTTGTCTTACTTTTCTACTTATTTGCATTTACTCAATGTTCTTAGATTAGTTTCAAATCCACTTCTATATCGTGACACCCCTTAAGCATTGCTAGTCTAGACTTTGCATATCGAATACCCACCGTCCCTGTGGACTGACCTTGACTTGCCACCGTGCTAAGTCTTGTTATAAATATCGTTTGACACATCGAAACGACGCGTGTCAAAATGGCGTCGTTGCCGGGGACGATGCGATGTATTTGATTTGCTTTCTAGACTTTTCTAGTTGTGCTTGTTTGCCTTGAGGAACTTTGTTTCTCAAGGTTATTTCTAACCCTTTTATTTAGTTTCTTTGTTTGTAGTTTTCTTTTATTTGCATAATCTTCAATGATGACACAAAACTTTCAACAAGAAGAGTATGGGCAAGGTGAAGCTTTTGGCTATGACTCTCATGAGTGTAGAGGGTTTGTTGAGCAAGATAACATATTCCTATCCTCTAACTCATATAATGAAAGCCCAAGCTACTACCCCGTCTCTCCTTATGAAATCCCCCATGTCCAACCTCCACAACAACAACAATTCCAAACTACTTACAACCACCCACAAAATCAACCACCCTTCTTCCCACAACAAGTTGACAACCATGAACTTGATGAGCAAAGTTTAATCTTTCAACTTATGCGAATGAAAGAAGAAGCCCAAGCAAGGGACATGGTTCTCAATGAAATTTTAGCCCATGGGAGAATGTTGGCTATTAAATTAGATCAATTTCAAGCCCACCAAGAGCGAGATGAAGAACGAGAGGAAAATGGAAAGATGGATAACAATGAGACATTTCCTCTTGCTTCTTGTCACACACCCTCAAAAAATGATATGGGAAAGACTTATGCTTCCCCTTGGGGAGGAGTTTTGATAGAGGATGATAGTGACGATGATGATGAGTATATGATTAATAGTGTAGAAAGTGTTTTGACTCCTTCATCTCCTCTTTCTTGTATGACAATGAGCCTTTCTTCCATTGAGTTTGATGCTAGTGGAGCAATGGAGAGTGGTGAAATAAAAGATTCGAGTGAAACCCCTTTTTTTGATGATGCCTTTTCAAAGGAAGAGGAGTTAAATGATAATGGAGAAATGGAGGATGCGGTAATAGAGAACTTGAATGAATTTTCCCTATTTGAAGACTCAATATCTAGTGAGGATGAATGTGAAGCGAATTATGAGCCAACTACTCTTCCTCCCCCTACTTGGGATGTTTATAATGACGATGAGGAAGACCCTTTGCCTCACTTTTCTTTTATAACCCATGAAGGGGGTTTGTGTGTCATGGAAACTTGTGAAGGTGAAAGGAGGAATTTTAAGCCCCCAAAAGAGCATGAGTCGTACTTTCTACCTTTTATTGACAAAGGTTGTGACTTGATTTGTTTTAAGCACCACAAGGGCCTTAGTTTCGTGGCCAAGTTGGATTGGATGTGGGTCTACTTTGTATCGAAATGGACAAAGCCTTACTTTTCCTTGTTCGAATCTTACGCCCAAGCCTTTGATCGATTATTAAGAGCATTAAGTGGCATGGACAATGTCAATGAAGAATCGTTCCAACAAAATCGGCTACTTGATTGAGTTTGGTGGAGTCCTCACCATAACCACCGTTTGTATATACTCTTTAACTTACCTTTGCATTGCATCTTAGTTCTTTTTATCTTAATTCTCCTTTGAGTCTTAGAGGCTATGCCTCAAATGGTTTGGGGAGGTTAAGATTGTATCTCACGTAGTTGCACTTTTAGGTGCCATTTTTGGACTTTCCCGTGGTAGGTACCCCCATGAGGGGCATTGCATTTATGCACATTACCGCCGCGACGAGACTCTGATATGGCACACCTTGTTTTCCTTTTTATCTAGACTTTCTTGTGGTAGGTACCCCCATGAGGGGCATTGCATTTTTGCACATTACCACCACAACAAGACTCTAGATTAGCATATAGTTTAGCTTGCATTCACTTAGATCATGCACTTTGTATTATATCACTTTGCATTTAGTTTTAGGAATATTGATTAGTTCATGCATTCATATAGAATTATTTCATTTGCATAACTAAGGAGTACATATTGTTTTTATTGTGAATATTTCTCAAAAATCAAAAACCCAAAAACAAGTTTTTATTTTTCAAAATATTTAAAAAACACAAAAACATGTTCTTTTCCTTTTAGAAAATCATTCAAAAACTCCAAAAACATGTCTTTCTTTACTTTCAATAATCTCATTTCATACATTGAGGACAATGTATGTTCCTATGTGAGGGATGGGAAACTATCTTCTTCGTTTTAAAATTTTGAAAAAAAAAATCCAAAAATATGTTTTATTTTGCATTTAAAATCATTCAAAAATCCAAAAAAATTGAAAAAGTTTGAAAAATCCTAAAAATTAGCTTGTATATATCTTAGTTTGTGTATATATTTGCATTGTTTTCTTATAACCTCCATACATAGGTCCGCTACACATCGCTAAGAAACGTATTGAAGGGATTAAGAAGACCGCCATGGTATGATCGCTCATATTCATTCCCCTTCTTTATTGCTCTACTTCTTATCATTTGAGAAGTTTTGGAGGAGTTTGTTGATGATTGCGGTGTGGATTTTGATGAATTGGCGGCTGTGTGACTTATGTGTTGTTAGGGGGTTTCATTAGATTAACTCTCACGTAGTTCACTAGAGCATTTGCATTAGTTTGTATATATGTTGCTTAATTATAGATCATGGCATATAGTTGCATTTAGGAGAACTTTTTAAAATGCCTAATTTGGAAATTGAACAAGTTTGGATAGGCCCTTGTAGATACTTTTTTTGCTTAGCACTTTACCTATTAAAATAGATTTTGAAACACCCTTTAATGTGTATTTTTAGTATAATTTTTGCACCGTTTCCTAGAGCCTAGTCAAGGGCTTGCATTTACCATCTCGACCATCCCCATGGTGTGAAAATTCCTTGGTGAACGCTTTCCTAGGTGACTCTCGAGGCCATGTAATTTTCCAATCATCACATTTCACTACATTTGACAAAAAGGAAATTCTTCCATCACAAGTCCAAAAATTGAGTTCAAACCAATTGAAAAAGAAAAGCTTGAAATTTTGCATTATTTTTACCTTAGTCCTAACTTAGGAAGTGCATATGGAGACTTCTAGGTCCTTCTAGAGTACCCTCACTACATATGGGGTGGCTCTCAATGTCGCTTCGGCGAGGATTTGCCTATTGTTGGTCTCCGCCGCACATCTTTTGCTAGACTACCTTGCTCTCAAAAGGCACCCAAGTCAAGCTAGAATTCAAAACAAAAAGAAAAAAAAAATTCCAAAAAGAAAAAGAAATCAAATAAGAACTCAAACATCTCGTTTCCTTACCTTTTTTATTATTACTCCTACGTTACTTGGCTAAGAGGGGACGACCCTTCTTTTCACTTAGGTGAGAGGCGGAATTCCGATCCTACAATGTCTTCTAACACCATGGGGACCTCGCTCTCCATTCCGCCTTATCACCCTTGACAAAGCATTCTAGTGAACGTGAACGAGTACACTAATTTTACACATTGAGGAGGTGATTCATCTCTATATTCTTAGGCTTATTTCTTTTTAAAACTAGGGACTACATAGAGGTTTGCATGCTTGAATCGTTTCCATTTTGGATTAATCCCGGCACATGGATGAGGCATGTTGCTATTTACTTTTGTTGATGCATTCCTATTTGTTTTGTGTGCTTTATTGATTAAAATGCATCGGGATTTTGGCAAGACCCCACTTGCCTTGCACGAAGGTATCCTACCTCATGGATACCTTATTGTGAGTTGAAGGGACGGAGCAAGGCCCATTAATTGCCTTGTATCGGTTAGATTTTTAGCATAGTTAAATAAGGGTCGTGACTTTGTTCATCCTTACTGTGACAACCCTCACGAATGCGGAAATATAAAACATACAAGCATGTGAATTATCTAGCGGAAATATAAAGCTTTTAAAAACTTTTATACATGCAAGAAGAAGTATACGAGGAGTGTCAAATATTACAAACTAAAGTACGAAATAAACTACTACAAGAGACGAAGTCTCTCCAAATGTTAACAAAGTAAAAGTGTTTAGCAAACTAGCTAATTAACGACTAGAGGTGAATCTTCCAGGGACAACGCCCGCTAGCTCACACCCGAACCCAAAATAGCATAAGCAAAAAGCCATCCAAATCAAGCAAGCTGTTCATCCATGAAAAATATGAACGCCACAGTCAGTGGGGAGTAACTCCGGGTTCTCCCAGCCATATCACATTAAACGTACATAAAAGGAAATACAAAAGTAGAAGCTTGCATATATAGATATACATGTGAAATACGATACGGATAGATAGGCAATTCAATATACAATGGTATGAGCATAAGAAGTACAAGTCCGAATCCATCATGTTATACAAAGACTCGGGGAAGACACTCTTAGACAACCGAATACGCTCACTAGGGCTTACATCTCACCGTTAGCGGTATAAGTTTGATAAGATTGAGACTCAACAAACAAACCATGCAAAGTCATGCAATGATCATGAATAATCAATCATGCAATCACGCATCCAAACATAACGACACAAGAGGACATCTCCCACGGTAAATGAAACGCACTAGCACCGTGTACATGGCAAGTATGATTAAAAGGCATCCACGGGATATAACATTTCCCTGAACGCATACACGATTCTACATTTCGTATATGTAGACTAATTTCCTCCTGGTAGCACGACGATAATAATACGGTCCTAGTCTAAACCTGGCCAGATTCTCGGAATAAACGTGTTCCGATTCGACATGCGATAAACATTTCGAATCCAAGACTCGGTCAATCATTGACGCCGAGTACCCCAAATTCGGTAGAACAATTCACGAAAGAGGCGGAAAAAAGCACAAGCCTCATAACAAGCGGTACGCTACATGCAAATAACACCACCTCGCAAGTACACAACATTTGACGGCCGGGTCGATCAACGCATAGCGTTCGCCTCCCAACAACGTCGTCGTATGCCCACTAACACATGCAATTAAGCAGTAGGATACCTCCCCGTTCCGACATTCCAGCCTTACGAACATGGAGGTAGCCAAGGGAATGAGAGTACAAAGCACATAATAAAATAGTGTTCAAACCGTATCATTTGTAAAAACCGACTTAAAGTGGGACATACCAAAAACCGTCACAAAACATGTGATACAAGCGAATGAAATATCATATATTCAAAACATTAATATTATAAGTCGCTACGTAAAATTTTACGATAAACGAATCATGCGAACTATTATAAATTACGAGTTTTAGAAATTATAAGTAAAATACACAGCCGTGTTGCCAGCCGGTCAGAGGACCGGCGGCCGGTACGCCGGCTCGCGCATCATGCATAATACAAAAATCACAAAGAACAGAGCAGCGTGTTCCATGCCGGCCAAGGGACCGGCGGCCGGTACCCCGGCCAGGAGCACCTCTATACAAAAATCCAATTTTTCCTACTTATGTGTTCCCAGCCAGTGGGCAGACCGGCGGCCGGTCACTTGGCTGGGAACCCCAGTTCACCCGAGAGCTTCTTACACTTGCTCAATCAATTTCAATTCTCATATTTAACTTCTAATAATTATCAACAATCAATATTCATTATCAACAATCATCAACTAACAACAATCATCATCAATAACATAAATCATAAGCTTTCTAATCGTATTCTAAATACGAATTCTAACATAAAAAGCATGTAAAACACGTAAATGATATCGAGTAACCCGTCACCGTTACCTTTATGCGTCTTTACTCCGCGTCAAGGTCCTCTTTAATTAAGAAATAGTCTTTGTCGGGATCTTGAAGGTCACCACCTACAAATAGTTAATAAAAGATGAATTTACTTCACCTTGAGAAAGACGGAAAGTTTGAAAAGCGAGAAAGACGGTAATTTTATTATCAATACGGATAGAGGAAGCTAAGAGGGGAAGAATAAGACGAACTTACGTGAATTTGAGCAAGAAATGAATGAGATATGACGATTCTAAGCTTGGATCAAAATGCAGGCAAGGGTTTTGGGATTTCTTAAGGAAGAAGAAATGTTGAATTGAGTTGAGGGAATGAAATAGGTTAAAGGGAAGTATGAGGGAGTATGAGGAAAAAGTAAATAAAAGTCAAAGACGACTTAAGACGGGATTTACTTGAAATCTCGCGGAAAATCCAAATACGAACTCGGAAATTCTAAATTCGACTCGAAAAATTAAATTCTTAATTAAAACTTAATTTCGCTGAAAAGTATCCATAAAATATTTTCACTATAAAAATAGGGTACATTTACGGGTTTTACAATCACCCCACCTTTTAAAAAGTTTCGCCCTCTAAACTTGAGCGAAAGAAAGATACCTTAAACGAATAGACTCGGATATTTACTACGCATAGAAGCTTCCGTTTCCCAAGTCTCTTCTTCGACATTAGCACATCTCCATAAGATTTTCACTAAAGGAACCACCATACTTCTCAACTTCTTATCCTTACGATCAAGGATGCGGATCGGTTTCTCTTCAAAGGATAAATTCGGTTCAAGCTCGGGCATTTCCTTTTGAAAGACATGGCTTGGATCACTAACATACTTTCTCAATTGAGAAACATGGAATACATCATGAACCTTAGCCAAATTCGGCGGCAAATCCAACTTATAAGCAACGGCACCAATCCTTTTCACAATATCAAATGGTCCAATGTATTTCGGGCTCAATTTACCCTTAACACCAAACCGTTTAACACCCTTCATTGGAGATACTTTCAAGAACACTTTATCTCCAACCTCAAATTCTAACGGCCTTCTTCGGATATCGGCATAAGACTTTTGACGGTCTTGAGCGGCTTTCATTCCATCACGAATGACCTTCACATTATCAACCGTCTCAACAAGAACATCGAGGCCTAAGTCACGAACATCACTCAAATGATTCCAACATATAGGACTCCGACATTTCCTTCCATAAAGAGCTTCATATGGAGCCATCTTGATAGATGCATGATAACTGTTGTTGTAAGAAAACTCCACCAACGGTAGACTCTTTTCCCAACTAGACTGGAAGTCAAGAGCACAAGCCCTAAGCAAGTCTTCTAAAGTCTGAAAAGTCCTCTCAGTCTGACCATCCGTAGCGGCATGAAAAGCGGTACTCATCAACAACTTACTACCCATGGCTTCTTGTAAAGCTTTCCAAAATCGCGAACAGAATCTCGGATCTCGGTCGGATATGATCTCCTTAGGAACTCCATGATATCTAACAATCTCATCAACATAAGCTTTTGCTAAACGATCCAAACTCCAAGTTTCTTTGATCGGAATAAATCTAGCACACTTGGTCAAACGATCAACAACAACCCAAACGGCATCTTTACCTCCAACGGTCCTAGGCAAAGCCATAACAAAATCCATAGAAATAGATTCCCACTTCCATAGCGGAATATCCAAAGGTTGTAGCAATCCACCGGGCCTCTTGTGTTCAATCTTCACTTGTTGGCAAGTAAGACATCTTCCAACATAAGACAAAACATCACCCTTCAAGTTCGGCCACCAAAACTGTAGCTTCAAATCCTTGTACATCTTATCACCTCCGGGGTGAATTAGGAACAAATCAAGGGGAAATGTGAGCTTCATCAAGAACTCGCTTCCTCAAATCAAGAGCATTAGGAACAAATAAGCGGCCATGGAAACGAAGAACACCTTCATCATCAAACTTGAAATCTTTAGCTTTACCTTCAAGAAGTTTGGCTTGAATAGACTTGTAGGTAAGATCATCAACTTGGCTTTCGCGGATCTCACGGAGAAAAACAGGTTCGGCAATCATAGCACCAACATAAACAAATCCTCGCTCCACGAATTCCAAACTCAACTTTCGAAACTCGGCACAAAGATCATCGGGTAATACATGCATAGCATTCAAAGCATGAGAAGCTTTCCTACTAAGAGCATCGGCAACAACATTAACCTTCCCTTCATGGTACAATAACTCAAAATCATAATCATTCACCAATTCCAACCATCTTCTTTGTCTCATATTCAACTCTTTTTGAGTAAATATGTACTTCAAACTTTTGTGATCGGTGAATATAAGACAATGAACTCCAGTAAGGTAGTGTCTCCACACTTTCAAAGCATGAACAACGGCGGCCAATTCCAAATCATGAGTAGGATAGTTCACTTCATGAACTCTCAACTGTCTCGAAGCATAAGCCACCACCTTCCTATTTTGAATAAGAACACAACCCAATCCCATTTTAGAAGCATCACAATAGACATCAAAGTCTACTCCATCTTCAGGCAAAGTCAACACCGGAGCGGTAGTTAACCTCTTCTTTAACTCTTGAAAAGCCGCTTCACAAGCTTCATTCCATAGGAACTTGGTTTCCTTCTTCAACAATTGGGTCATAGGTCTAGCAAGCTTAGAGAAATCCTTGACAAATCTACGGTAATAACCAGCTAACCCAAGAAAACTTCGAATTTCTTTAATATCGGTTGGACTCTTCCAATCCACCACAGTTTCAATCTTAGAAGGATCCACCATAACACCTTCTTTAGAAATCACATGCCCAAGAAAGGACACCTTAGGTAACCAGAATTCACACTTGGAAAATTTAGCATACCACTTCTGACGACGGAGGACACCCAAAATAGTCCTTAGATGAATAGCATGCTCTTCTTCGGACTTGGAGAAAATAAGAATATCATCAATGAACACCACCACACACTTGTCAAGATACTCACTAAATGTGCGGTTCATTTGATCCATAAAGATAGCGGGAGCATTCGTCAATCCAAATGGCATCACCTTGAACTCATAATGACCATACCTTGTACTAAAAGCGGTCTTCGGAATATCAACATCTCGAACGGGAATTTGGTGATAACTGGATCTCAAATCAATCTTGGAAAAAGTAGAAGCACCCCTTAACTGATCAAACAAATCTTCAATTCTTGGTAAAGGATACCTATTCTTGATTGTAATCCGATTCAACTCACGATAATCAATACAAAGCCTCATAGAACCATCTTTCTTCTTCACAAAGAGAACGGGAGCACCCCAAGGCGAGGCACTTGGTCGAATAAAACCCTTCTCAATCATATCATCTAGCTGCTTTCTTAATTCCTTCAACTCGGTCAGAGCCATACGGTAAGCAGCTTTGGCTATGGGTCCAGAACCAGGTACAAGATCAACAGAGAACTCAACATCACGCTCGGGACGAATCCCGGGCAATTCATCGGGGAATACATCAACGAATTTTCGAACAATAGGCACATTTTCAATACTTGGCAAAGAGGTAGTTGAAGAAGTCACAATCCACAAGTATGCTTGGTGACCTTTTCTAACCATACTTACCAATTTCATAGCGGAAATTAAAGACACACCTTTTCGGGGATGAGATCCCTTACAGGTTATTCTAACTCCTAAAGAACTCTTTAAATAAATCTTTTGATCACGACACTCGAACCTAGCATGGTACAATGCTAACCAATCAATACCTAGGATTATATCAAACTCTCCTAGAGGGAACTTAAGGAGATTAGCGGGAAAGATAGAACCCGCAATAGATATTTGGACATTTGGATATAAAGTAGAACAAGAGATAATATCTCCGGATGGTAAGGATATGGGAGTATCCTCACTAGATGTAGGCTCGATAGATAATTTATTAGCATAAGTCGATGACACAAAAGACATAGAAGCACCGGTATAAAATAGAATAAGACACGGTTGCTCTAAGATTGAGAACATACCCGTAATGATCTCTGGATGAGCATTGGCTTCGGCACGGCTCATGACAAAGATATAACCTTTAGGTTTAGCAGGAGGAGGGGGCAACTTTCAATCGGGGAAATCGTCATAACGATGACCACCCTTTTGGCAAAAGAAGCACACATAAGGTCGGTTGGAACAAGACACACCGGGATGGAATGGTTGTCTACAACGGTTACATTGACGACCTTGAGGTTGAGTTTGAGGAGTATAAGGCCTATGGGCCACATTTGAAGAAGCTCTAGAAAAAAAAGGAGCAGGATTTCTTGTGTTTGCATTGGAAGGAGGATTGAATCTCCTCTTGTTAGCATAAGAATTAGAAGGGGACGGAATAAACGGTCTCTTCCCATAAACATTCGGCCTAGGAGCATAAGAAGGAGAGGGATTATTCATCAAAGCTTCATCTCTAATAGCCTTCAAAGAATTCTCAGCCCACAAGGCATCATCATATAAATCTCCAAAGGAAGTAGTATTCCTCCTTACTTTACTTTGAAGAACGTCACTCAGCTTGTTTCGATAATAGAACGCTCGGTCCTCATCATCTCGGATAAGTCTTGGAGCAAAATGAGCAAGCTTATTGAACTCCGTAGTGAAGTCCTGAGCTGACAAGTTGCCTTGCTTAAAGTCAATGAACTCCTTGAGCCTTTGTTGTTTAAGCTCTTTAGGATAGAATCTACCTTCCACAAGAGCTTTGAAGCAAGCCCAATTGAAGTCTTCTTCAAGAACAGCGGTGGCACTAGTGATAGCATACCAGTTATCAGCTTCCCTAACAAGGAAGTGCTTTGCGATCCTCACCTTGTCCTCTTCACGGACTTGGTATAGATCGAACTGCTTCTCCATCTCACGGAACCAATCGGATAACTCCGTAGGGTCCGGTTCTTCACCATATGGTACAATCGTACTTCTAGCTATTTGTCCAGTTACCCATGCGTAGCCACCTTGATGGTTATCTTCCCTTCGAGGGGGAACTTGGTTGTTGGCTTGAGCTAAAGCCGCATCTTGCTGATTTTTCAGCACTTGAGTAAGAGCTTCCAACATAACGTTCTCAACTAGACGAGGTCTCACCATCTTCATAAGAAACAAAAAACAAATTAAGTTACTCCTATCAATTAGCATAAACAAATTGACTACCAAGTAAAGTCCTTAACTTCTACCCATCTGTAACAACCCGAAAAGTACCCTATTTTTCTAGTGAAAATATTTTACGGATACTTTTCAGCAAACTTAAGTTTTAAAATAGAATTTATTGTTTCGAGTCGTATTTGGAAATTCCGAGTTCGTATTTGGAATTTCTGGGAGATTCCATAAGAATTCCGTTTTTAAGTCAACTTTGACTTTCGTTGACTTTTCCGACTCACCTCGTAAATTTAAAGACCGAAATTATATTTGAAAAATAATGAATTTAATTTATTTTTATTAAGATTTATTTGAATTTATGATAATTTAATATAATTATTTTGAATTTATTCGGAATTTAAGAGAAGGTTTTACGGTTTAACCCCGAATGTCATTTAACATTCCCGAGTCATCTTAAATCCCGAAACAAACCCGAAACCCGACTTTGGCATGAGTCACACGCCCCATGTCATCTTTTTCCACTCACTTTAGATATTTTAATTCTTTCGATTAAACTAATACGAATATCTAAGATATTTGTTACTTTATCGATCCGTCAACTTAAACTCCGCAAATCGCTTCAAAAACAGACCCGATTCTTCTCATTTCACACGGCTCTCCTCTCCCTCATAGGACTAGATATTTTCTTTCTTTTCATTACCATAACATAATATCTAATTAATATCTAGATATTTGATTAAACTATTATAAAACCTAATAATATCTAATTAATTACCTTAATATAATTATAAAACCCGAGTCAATTCCGTAACAACAATTTCAAAACCCGACTCCATATTTCTCTATAACTACACGGCTACTCTCCACCATTACTCACTAACTACCTTTTCATTTTACAACAAATCAACTTAAGATCTAATTAATACTTTCTTTAATCGTTCTTCATCGTTCTTCGTCGTTCTTCATCGTTCTTCGTCGTTCTTGAGCAAAATCGACACAAAACCTTCATTTCTTATTCAAATCCGTCCTAACTTATATTTCTAGAATCTCCTCTTCGCTCTCCATCTTCAAGTACGGTTTATTTTCAATTCCGACAAAATCGTTTTCAACACTTTAATTATGGAAAATCAAGTTTTTAATTCTAACAATATTATTCTTGTCATTTCTTATAGGAGAAGATTTTGAAGACGAGTTTGGTGACTCGTATATTTTGGGTGAAGATTAGTAGGCGGGTTTATACTTTTTATTTTTTTGGTGCTAATTTTTTTTGCTAGCTAAGGTAACGATTCCGAGTTACTCGACGAATTTAATGTTACATATCCTTTGTATCTTTTGTTTTAGTTTATATTATTGTTACTTATGATTTTTAAGTAGTAACATGATAAGTAGTTATTTTTATTATGTTGTATGAATAATTAGCATGATTAGTGTTCTTGACATATTTGAATGATTTGTTCAAAATCATGATTTTTGTATGATGATGGTTGAATTGGATGTTTAAAAATGGATGTTGTTAATAAAAATCATGTTAGAAATAATTGGAAATGGTGTTGGTTTGGCCGTGAGATTGGGCCGTGTATGGTGGCCTGAAAACCAGCCCAAACCAGGCCGGTTCAGGCCGGTCCAGGTCCGGTCTGGATTGGTCCGGGTATTGTCCTTGGGAGTTGTGTCGATACTTGATTGTTTTGTTGTTGTTTTGACGGGTTTTAAATATGTTAAGCATGCGGGAAATATTAAGAAACGGTTTTAAAAATGACGACCCAAAACAGGCCCAAACGCATGGCCCGTGGCCAGAGTCCAGGCCTGTGGGTCCCATTCCCCAGGCCGCGTGGGCCCCAGTTCAAGGCCCCGTGGGCCCAGTCCAGGCCCGTGTCCTTGTCCCGGCCCAAATCAGCCCATGAGTCCTCACTTTGGACTTGTGACGGTTTTTGAGTTATTGTTATTTTATCGTGTTTTGTAATATTTAGCAAGTGAGAAATGTTAATAAGTAAAATATTTAATTAAAAAGTTTTTCATAAAATTATTATTTCTCAATGTTAGAAATTATAATACGAGATCGTAGTTTAATTTGATATCCTTTAAGTCAAGCGGGTTTTTCGTAAGATTTAATAATTCACATGTTAGAAGTTTTAATAAAAGAACATGTAATGCATATGTTGATTTTATGTCTAAGTTTAATTGGTAAAGACTCTGTTTCTAGCCGGTTTGACCAAACGGGTTTGGTCAAACTAAGATCTAGTCAGCCCCGTTTTGACTGATGACCCGTCGCGGGACTCGGGTCAGGGATTTGTCTTC
>JAIUZE010035419.1:0-11830 GCA_022085475.1 Heliosperma pusillum | reverse complement strand
GACATGCGATAAACATTTTGATCCAAGACTCGTTCAATCATAGACGCCGAGTACCCCAAATTCGGTAGATCAATTCACGAAAGAGGCGGAAAAGAGCACAAGCCTCATAACAAGCGGTACGCTACATGCAAATAACACCACCTCGCAAGTACACAACATTTGACGGCCGGGTCAATCAACGCATAGCGTTCGCCTCCCAACAACGTCGTCGTATGCCCACTAACACATGCAATTAAGCAGTAGGATACCTCCCTGTTTCGACATTCCAGCCTTACGAACGTGGAGGTAGCCAAGGGAATGAGAGTACAAAGCACATAATAAAATAGTTTTAAAACCGTATCATTTGTAAAAACCGACTCAAAGTAGGACATACAAAAAACCGTCACAAAACATGTGATACAAGCGAATGAAATATCATATATTCAAAACATTAATATTATAAGTCGCTACGTAAAATTTTACGATAAACGAATCATGCGAACTATTATAAATTACGAGTTTTAGAAATTATAAGAAAAATACACAGCCGTGTTGCCGGTCAGTCAGAGGACCGGCGGCCGGTACCCCGGCTCGCGCATCATGCATAATACAAAAATCACAAAGAACAAAGCAGCGTGTTCGAGGCCGGTCAAGGGACCGGCGGCCGGTACCCCGGCCAGGAGCACCTCTATACAAAAATCCAATTCTTCCTACTGATGTGTTCCCAGCCGGTGGGCAGACCGGCGGCCGGTCACCCGGCTGGGAACGCAAGTTCACCCGAGAGCTTCTTACACTTGCTCAATCAATTTCAATTCTCATATTTAACTTCTAATAATTATCAACAATCAATATTCATCATCAACAATCATCAACTAACAACAATCATCATCAATAACATAAATCATAAGCTTTCTAATCGTATTCTAAATACGAACTCTAACATAAAAAGCATGTAAAACACGTAAATGATGAATTTACTTCACCTTGAGAAAGACGGAAAGTTTGAAAAGCGAGAAAGACGGTAATTTTATTGTCAATACGGATAGAGGAATCTAAGAAGGGAAGAATAAGACGAACTTACGTGAATTTGAGCAAGAAACGAATGAGATATGACGATTCTAAGCTTGGATCAAAATGGAGGCATGGGTTTTGGGATTTCTTAAGGAAGAAGAAATGTTGAATTGAGTTGAGGGAATGAAATAGGTTAAAGGGAAGTATGAGGGAGTATGAGGAAAAAGTGAATAAAAGTCAAAGACGACTTAAGACGGGATTTACTTGAAATCTCGCGGAAAATCCAAATACGAACTCGGAAATTCTAAATTCGACTCGGAAAATTAAATTCTAAATAAAAACTTAATTTCGCTGAAAAGTATCCGTAAAATATTTTCACTATAAAAATAGGGTACATTTACGGGTGTTACACTTACTCGGGACGAGTAAGGGTTTGGTTTGGGGAGATTTGATATAGTGTCATTTCACCCTACTTTTCCACCCCTTTTTGGCTCGTTTTGCTTGCCTTTAACGCTCCCGAAGAGCGTTTCTATGTGTTTTACCTTCTTCTAGCATATTTCTCGCTTTTATCGTGTTTTTGTAGGTAAACCGTCATTTGGGGCGAGTTCTACCCAATTTTGATCGACAAAAGAGAAGGTACATCACACTGAGAGCCCACGACATGTCCTAGGGGACCCCACATACCATTGGGGGCCCTACTTGGCGTACCCGAGTCATTCCGAGTCAAGGCGAGCTAAACCGAGAGAAGTTGACAAAGTTATATCAAGGGAACAAAGGAGGAAAGACCTTTCACGGGCGTGAAGTACATCTCACGGTCGTGAGATTCCTTCCAAAGAATGATGATTTTCGAGCAACACAGTTCACGGCCGTGAAACACAGCTCACGGTCGTGAAACACGGTTCACGGTCGTGAAACTCGGCTCGTAGTCGTGAAACAGCTCGCAGTCGTGAAACTCAGCTCGCGGTCGTGAAACAGCTTGCGGTCGTGAAACTCAGCTCACGGTCGTGAAAGTGAAGTCACGTTCGTGAAAGTCATTTCACGGTCGTGACTTGATCGTGAAAAGTCTCTGCCATAATAGTGCACATATCTCACGACCGTGAAAGGTGTTTCACGGTCGTGAGACAGCTTTCACGACCGTGAAACACCTTTCACGGTCGTGACCTTGCCAGTCCATGAAGTCTTTCGAAGCCCATCTTTCCTTTATTTTGTAAACCTATAAATAGATCCTTTTATGTAATTAGAGGACACGAAACCCTAGACACAAAATTAGTTAGATTAGATTAGATTAGTCCTCCTAATTAGCTTAATCTTTTCTCAATTACTCTTTAATTAGTTTTAGATGTAGTCATGTAATTGGATTTCTTGGTTTTGTACTTGAAGATTGGTGACAAAGTCTTCTCCTTTATTCAAGATTTCCTCTTTTAATGTTCATCTTTTGCCTTAATTAGTTGGTATATCTTCTTAATCCCTTTTCATATACTTGCTAATCTTGTCATTTCATTACATATTTTGTTTCCTTCTTATCATTATGTCTTGTCTTAGTTTTATATCTTATTCTTTCATATTCCTCATGGTAAGTAGTGAGTAGTGATTAATCTAGGGTTAGTGGGGGATAATGGGTTTTAATGAGGGTTAATCTTTGTTTGTTGGGTTGATTTGTTGATTAATTGTCTTTCTTCCAACTCATGCATACCACATGTTTGATGAAATGCTTACTTGACAAACTTGCATGATTCATGTTTATTCTACATTTCCGTAAGATCGATAGCCTCGGAATATGTTAGGATTTGCATATAGTTGATATATCGACCTTGTGTACGCGAGAGCTAGCTTGGTTCGTTATATGGGAGGGATTGTAAGATCGAGAGCCTCAATCCACTGCGCCCAAGTTTGACTACCTATTAACTATGAACCCGACTCACTAGAACTCAAATTACCCATTTGAACCCATCGATCCTAGACTTTCCTTTTATTGCTTGTTATTTGATTATCTTAGGTTTGTCTTACTTTCCTACTTATTTGCATTTACTTTATGTTCTTAGATTAGTTTCAAATCCACTTCTATATCGTGACACCCCTTAAGCATTGCTAGTCTATACTTTGCATATCGAATACCCACCGTCCCTGTGGACCGACCTTGACTTGCCACCGTGCTAAGTCTTGTTATAAATATCGTTTTGACACATCGAAACGACGTGTGTCATTGCGTGTAAGGGTTACACAGACTTTAGTTTCCAAACTGATCAAAGTGATTTGAAATCACGAGTTGGTTGTGTTTTATAGAAGATTTATCTGTTGGAAGAGTTCCAAGTAGAAAAGACTATTGGAAAGGTTCCACGTAGGAATGACATTTTCAAATATAAATGTCATGTATCCGCTGGAATTGTTCCAGGTAGTTTATCATTGCGGATTTCACAACGAAAATAGAGTACATTGCATCATATGATGATGGATATGAAAGTAGCTTGGATTCGACAGTGTTAGAGGGACTAGAAGTAGTTCCTATAGTTGTATATCCTATCCCATGATACTGGTAAAACAGTGGGAGCTACCTTTAGGCCAAGAGTCTTATGTCTAGATTCAAACCTAGACACGTACTCAGAAAGTTTTATGTAATATGAGATTACGTAGACAAAAAGAAAGAGCGATCAGAACGATGGGAGAGATGCAAGTATTGCTAATCCATTAGCTATGCTTTTCCAGGCTGAACATGATAGTCATTTCATTTCAATGGGGATTGAAATATGTACCTGAATTGCTAGAGATTATGAGATATGAAATTATTGATAGCGTATCATATTTTCCAAATATTTGATAATCGCATTCATTGTTAGAGTTTCATTAAAAACTCCTTTATTTAGTTTGACTAAAATTTAATACTTTGTTTATCCGAATTGGTTGAAAGAAAAGTTGAACCTAATTCAAGTGAACAGGATGAACTTAGTGTTTTGTCCCTAGTCACTCATTTGAGGTGACGTCTCGAAGTGACTAGATTGTAAGTCGATCGATGGTTGGTTCAGCACCATGGGGTCATGGAGATGACTGGTCGTTTACATAGGCAGACTATGGAGACACTCTGTCGGGCAGTGACCATAATAGAGTCCCTTATCAAAATTGTTAAAGCCTGGTCGTGGCAGGGATTTCTATTTTATTCCTATGAGTCAATTCTTTAGACTGGCGACCATTTATCTGAGTCGGTGTAGTTTCCGATTGACTTTGGTTTTTGTCCTAGGTCGTGCCGTGAAAGGAGGCCGATGGACATCTTCTAGGTCATGGTGATCTGCATCATACAGTGTAAGATGGGTCAACAGGAATTGTCCACCCACGTTGGGTATTAACATCTTCGGGCCACTCGAGGAGTAGTAACTGAAAATGCGTGGCCACCCTCGGAAGAGATCTCTGGTAGATTTTCCGGTCAGACAGTTACTCTCCAATATCGAGAAAACCCCTCTATTTATAAATTTTCAATCGCAAGTGCGACCTATAAGACACCTTGCGATGAGTGGGAGGATGTGACGCAAAAGAGACAAGAGAATCGGTAGCACACAACTTGTCGAGACAAGTGAGAAATATTGTTGGAGTAGAAGTCCTCCACAATAGTGTCGGTACATGCACAACTTGTATCGGACAAGTGGGAGATTGTTGGAGTAAGTGTCCTCCACAATAGTGCATTTCTATAATAAATCTCATTTGGAGTATACGTGGCATCATTAGTATATTTTGATACTCCACCTCAGTTGATTAACGTAAATCGGTAACGCTTGGCTGACTAGAGTTTGACGTTATTACCATATGACGGCGGTAATCAACTGATCTCTTTAGGTCACACCTATAGGATGAGAACCAAATAGAATACTAATTATTTGTATACGATACAGTTTAATTAGAGCATTACATATATTTGATATGTACGTTTAGTTACGAGAGTTATTTATTGGAAATTGAGTTGCAAACTCATTCCACTTAAGTTTATTAGTCAATTATACGATAACTGACTGAATAAATTTTACGTCTTATTTTAATACGATTAAATAAGATTTAATTTAATGAATAATCGTTAATTCATTAAATTAGTTGAGGTTATGCATATATTTTGAGGTAGAGGTAATTAGTTAATTATATTTACATAGAGTTGTAAAATAAATTAACTGGACATTGTGGGACCCATTATATATTGATATAATGGTTAAATATCACTTAAAAGTTGAGTGTATATTGATTATTAATTTGAGTCATATAATTGTTATATGATCAAATTAACACTTAATTATACAAGATAATTAAGCATATGATTAATAAGTATTTGTGGGACAAATATCAAAAATCAAAATGGTCCATAATGGACATATGTGCACCGGTTTGTGAATGTGCAAAGGGCATGATTATTGTTCTATTTTATGTCCATAATTCACTTGGTGATTGTGACATTACATGACAACTCTAATCATCACTACTATACTAACACTCTACTTATTTTGCATGAGAATAAATTATAAAAATTAGAGGCCACATGTGGTTGTGGGTGCCGGCCTAGTGCCTTAAAAAAGGGCAAATGTTGTTCATTTTTTGTTCACTTCATTTTTGGTGTTTATTCTCATATCTCTCTAAAAAAACCTCTACTCTCTCTACAACTCTCATACACTCTAATAGTATCTACATATTACTAGTGTAGTAATATACTAATATTAGTAGTATTATTCTTCACTTATTATCTAGTTAATAATAAGTTAAGATTATTTGGGTTTAATCTTGGGTGCAACAAGGAGACCTTCTACTTTGGAGGTTATTTTATGGAGGATCATCCACTAAATACATGCTCAAGAACAAAAAGAAGGAGTTCTTATTGTGCCCCATATTGGCCGAAAATTTCCATTGTAAGAAAATTACATCTTATCTTTATATTTATGCTTTTATATTTTCATGCATGATAACTAGATCCTAAATCATTAAGTTAATGTAATTTAATGAACTAATTAGAGGAGTCTAATTAGAGGTCTAGGACTTTCAGGAACTTGGCGTATGTGACACCCTCAAATTTGCGGAAAGAAAAAAAATTATTTAAATACATACAAGATACGAATATATAACGAAGGTGTCATTACATAATAAAAAGGTTCGTTACAAAACGAAATAATATTCTACAAAATAAATATACAAGACGGGAGACATATCTCCCGTATAAATACGGAAATAAACTAGTGTATAATAATATACAAACTATGAACCGAATATAGGTCCAAGGTAAATACTTCGCTCGCTAGCTCGTCCATGTACCCAAATATGCATTCACCACCTGTTCGACCGCATTAAATATAAACACGGAAGCCACAGTCAGTGGGGAGTAACTCCGAGTTCTCCCAGCCACGAAATGTCGAGTTTAATGAAACATGAAAAACATAAAAGCAATGTATATAGACAATAAAAAACCTTAACATATATGATATGGTTTTCATGTTATGAAACAGTTAACTAACATATAACCTATCATATGAAAACTATCATGTGAATCTGATAATAAAATATACTCGAGGTAGGGAAGCTGGTATGCTGGCTCAGCGGTTACCAAGTAACATGGCCCTGATACACTCAAACCCTAATCAACCCGTAATCATGTGAATCAGTTAACAATCGGTAATCCAAACTCTATCAATCCTAGCCGGCTTGCATCTCACCTTCTAGAACTCATAGAATCATACAAACATGAAAGACCAATACTTCTACACACAGGCATAAGTTCTTAGGACAGTCAATAGTCGACTTCTGTAACTCGAGGCTATACACAAGGTAGGAAAACATCTCCTAGTCCTAGACTGATCAGACCTAGCGACAACAGCTATTCCGTTCCCCGTCCCATGACATAACCGTCTATGAGAAACTCTACTAGGCGACCCCCTAAGCAGAGATGGCTAGTACTTAAGCTGGTTCCAACCCCAAAACGGATTATGCAACCATGCCCCGACTTGGATATAAACCCACCAAGCCGAGACACAAAAGCTATCAAGCGGCAAACTCCGTATGCTCGTTAAAGATAGTACGGGCCTATCAATGTCATGGTCCAAGCTACTCATTTAGAATTAGAATGGTCAAGACGCCATATTCTCATAATTCTCTATGGGTACTTAGTCAACACGACACCAACCATATAATAAAACAGTCACGGGAAAAACATCCTATCATGTGACTAATTGCATACCAATAATAATCAAATATCATATCGCCTCATATCTACTAAGGCTAATTCATAATTAAATACAACCTTACTTGAAGACAAATCCCCGACCCGAGTCCCGCGACGGGTCATCAGTCCAATCGGGGCTGACTAGATCTTAGTTTGACCAAACCCGTTGGATCAAACCGGCTAGAAACAGAGTCTTTATCACATAGACATAGACATGAAAATCAACATATTCAATACATGTTATTTCATTAAAACTTCTAACATGTGAAATATTAAACATTTCCGAAAACCCGATTGACTACAAGGATAGAAAATTAAACTATAAACTCGTATTATAATTTCTAACATGTGAGAAATATTAATTTTTTATGAAAACCTTTTTAATTAAATATTTTACTTATTAATATTTCCCGCTTGCTAAATATTACAAAACCCGATAAAAATGACGATAACTCAAAAACCGACACGAGTCCCAAGGTGGGACCCACGGGCTGAAATGGGCCGGACCCAATATGGGCCTGGATGGGCCCACGGGCTGTTTTGGCTTCAAAAAGGCTGGTTTGCTTTAATTTTTCTAAAACCGTTTTCTAATATTTTCCCGCATGCTTAACATAATTAAAACCCGTCAAACAACCCAATCAATCAAACATCGACACAACCCAAAGAACCAAAACCCGACCCACCTTGACCAACCCAGACCGGGTCTGAACCGCGGCTGGAACCGTCTGGTTTGGGACCCGGTTACAGTCCTCCCCTCAACGGGTTTCAGCACCACCACACAACCTCAAATCCTTCACCTGTTTTTACTTCAATCAAACAACCTTTTAACAACATTCTAACAAATCCTAAACTTAATTGAAAAATCATCAAAATTTGTCAAGAACATTAAACTTGTTAAAATTTCATAAACAACCTAAAAATCATAACTTAGTAAAAATCATTAAAATTCTTCAAGAACACTAAATTTGTTAAAAGTTCATAAACAACATAAAAATCATAACTTATGAAAAACCATAAAAATTCATCAAGAACAATAAATCAACATAAAAATTCACTACAACTTAAAAATCATCAAGAACACTAAATCATCATAAAAATTCATACAACATAAAATCATCAAAAATCCTCAAACATCACAAAAATTCCATACAACATAAAAATCATAAAACAACATAATAATTACTACTTAACATATTACTAACTAAAAATCCATAAATCATAAAACATGAACCAAAAATAACGATGAACCAAAATCCAAATAAATCAAATTAAAGGCTATGTTACTAACTTAACTCTTAAATACTATAACATGAGCCAAAACTAAAGACTACAAAAAAACAAACTAAGGCTATGTGACATTAATTCGTCGAGTAAAACGGAATCGTTACCTTAGCTAGCCAAAAACACTTAGCACCAAAATAATAAGAAGTATAAACCAAGAAACCCTCCTACTAATCTTCACCCAAAATATACGAGTCTCCAAACTCGTCTTCAAAATCTTCCCCTATAAGAAATGACAAGAAAAACATTATTAGAACTTAAAATATAAATTTCCATAATTAAAGTGTTGAAAACGATCTTGACGGAATTGAAATTAAAACATACGTGAAGATGGAGAGCGAAGAGGAGATCCTAGAAATATAAATTAAGAAGGATGTAATTAAGAAATGAAGAATTTATGGATGTTTTGCTCAAGAACGATGAAGAACTAAAGATGAACGATGAAGAACGCGAAGAACGATTAAATAAAGTGAGGTTTTGATCTTATTTTGATTTGTTGTAAAATGACAAGTTGTTTGTGAGTCATATGGGTGTGTGGGTGCCGTGTGTTTATAGACACATAAAGGTGTCGAGTTTTGAAATTGTTGTTCCGTAATTGATTCGCGTTTAATAATTGTTTTACGGTAAACGATTAAATATTATTTACGATAAAGTTAATATCAAGATATTATGATATTAAAATGAAAAATAATGAAAATATCAAGGCTTAAGAGTGGGTAAGTGTGCCGTGTGGAATTGTGATTGTCGGGTCTGATTTCGAGCGTTTTGCGTAATTTTCGTTAATTGATCGATAAAGCGAATCGTGATCTAGATATTATGATATTGTAATCAAAAGTAATCAAAATATCAAGGCTATTAGAGGACTTTAAGGAGCCGTGTGGTTTGAGGTGATTCGGGTCTGTTTTTGCTCGATTTGCGTAATCTCCGTTGACGGATCGATAAAGTAACAAATATCTAAGATATTTATATTATTTTAATCGAATCAATTAAAATATCCAATCGTGAGTGGAAAACGATGACATGGCCGCGTGACTCATGCCAAAGTCGAGTTTCGATTTTGTTGCGCGCTTTACGATGCGTCGGGAATAGTTAAATGACGATTGGTTAAAAACCGTAAAAGTTATTCTTTAAATTCCAAATAAATTCTAAATAATTTTATTAAATTATGACAAATCTCAATAAATCGAAATAAAAATAAATAAAAATATTATTTTTTTAAATAAAATTTCGGTCTTCAAAATCGCAAGACAAGTCGGGAAAAGTCAACGAAAGTCAAAATCGACTAAAAAGTCGGAAAAAGTCAAAATGGCTTAAAAGTTCAGAAAAGTTTAAGACGACTTAAAAATAAATAAAAAGTCGATGACGACTTTAAAAAGTCAAGGAAAAGTCAAAGACGGTTTAAAAGTCAAGAAAAGTCAAAGATGACCAAAAACGGTCTTTTCATGAAATCTCTCAAAAATTCCAAATACGAACGCGGAATTTCAAAATACGACTCGGAACAAAAATCCCTATATTAAAAACTTAAGTTCTACTGAAAAGTATCCATAAACTATTGCTTAAGCAAATTGGGTACTTTTCGGGTTGTTCCACACGCCGAGTACCCCAACTTCGGTAGATCAATTCACGAAAGAGGCGGAAAAGAGCTCAAGCCTCATAACAAGCGGTACGCTACATGCAAATAACACCACCTCGCAAGTACACAACATTTGACGGCCGGGTCGAGCAACGCAATGCGTTCACCTCCCAACAACGTCGTCGTATGCCCACTAACACATGCAATTAAGCAGTAGGATACCTCCCCGTTCCAACATTCCAGCCTTACGAACGTGGAGGTAGCCAAGGGAATGAGAGTACAAAGCACAAGACAAAATAGTGCTCAAACCGTATCATTTGTAAAAAACGACTCAAAGGGGAACATATCACAAACCGTCACAAAACATGAGAATATGGCATTATATAAATGTAAATATGATAAACATGAATCAATACATGATACATAAGCATTAGAACAAGTTTATGAAGCATAATGTATAAGAAACATAGATACCTCTCCAAAACAACAAGTTTGGAAACTAACTAAAATAAGGGTCCACTTCAAACTGTCATAACTAGAGTTCTAGTTATGCAAATTCAGAAATTTCAAGTTGAGGTGATAGCTAATCCTCTTACGGTTCCAACGAATGGTCAGAAGCCCAAAACAAGCAAGTAACGAAGGAGATATGATCATTCTACCAAAAAGGGTCAGTGTAGTGAAACTGCACAAGTCACGACCGTGACTTATATTTCACGACCGTGACATGTGCTACCAATTCATCCGAGAGCCTTCAACAAAATTCAATCCTATCATTTCCAATTCTCATAATTCATTTCTAATAACTATCAACAATCAATATTCATCATCAACAATAATCAAATAACAACAATCATCATCCATAACATGAATCCTAAGCTTCTAATCGTATTCTAAATACGATTTCTAGCTTATAAACATGTAAAACACGTAAATGATATCGAGTAACCCTTCACCGTGAATTTGAGTTTCATTCACCTTGAGAAAGACGGATAATTTAAAAAGCAAGAAAGACGGTAATTTTATTACTAATACGGATAGAGGAAGCTAAGAGGGGAAGAATAAGACGAACTTACGTGAATTTGAGCAAGAAATGAAGACGTAGCGATCATCTTAAGATCCATCAAGGAAGGGGGTTTAGGTTTTGGTAGTTTGATAAGGAAGAATGAGATGTTGAATTGTGTTGTGAATGAAAATAGGTTAAGTGGTAGTATGATATGTGTAAGGAAAAAGTCAACAAAAGTCAAAGACGACTTAAAAGTCAAGAAAAGTCAAAGACGACTTAAAAGTCAAGAAAAGTCAAAGACGACTTAAAACGAGATTCTCATGGAATCTCGCGGAAATTCCAAATACGAACTCGGAAATTCTAAATTCGACTCGGAACATAAAATTCTATATTAAAACTTAAATTTGCTGAAAAGTATCCGTAAAATATTTTCTTTAGAAAAATAGGGTACATTTCCGGGTGTTACAATTTTACTTGTTAACATTTTGGAGAGACTTCGTCTCTTGATGTAGTATAATTCGTACTTTAGTTTATAATATTTGACACTCCTCGTATTCTTTCCTTGCATGTATAAAAGTTTTTAAAACTTCTTATTTCCGCTATATAATTCACATGCTTGTTGGTTTTATATTTCCGCATTCGCGAGGGTTGTAACACCCGGAAATGTACCCTATTTTTCTAGTAGAAATATTTTACGAAAGCTTTTCAGTAATTTTAAGTTTTAATTTATAATTTTAAGTTCCGAGTCGAATTTAGAATTTCCGAGTTCGTATTTGGAATTTCTGCGAGATTTCATGAAAATCCC